>JARYGA010022864.1:0-40553 GCA_030545235.1 Helianthus tuberosus
ATCTCGGTTTGAGATAAAGCCAAAAAGACAACCTTTTGTTATGTTAATAATAAACTAACCTTTTTTTGGCCTTATCCATTGTTGTCCATTTTTACTTTGTAAATTTTGTTATATGTTGTTTGATTTGAATGTAGTTCCGATTTGTATAATATTTAAAATATTCTGATCAAGTATCCTGTGAAAATATCCTGGTCAGGATATTTTAATCATAAATATTCTACCAAGACTTTTGTCAAACATAATTCCAAAAACTTAGATAATTTAGATAAGGCTCTTAAAGGATAAAAAAGGAGAGATCATACCATAGATATTCATAGAATATATCTCAATCCTCAAACTTCAATTTTCTTGCAACCTTCTCATCGAAGATGTCCCCTGTCTGGGAGACTTAGTAAACCAAGTCCAAACTTGATCCTTTGAGCTTTTCACAATGCCTTAGGAGGAATGTCCCCAGTGCATTTTGTTTTTAAACACTTAGGAATTTTTGTGCATCAACCCGATCACAACTGATGTTATACTTGTATATAACTTTAGTATTACAGGGGATAAACCCTAAATATCCTGGAGATAGATCCTCAATATTCTGGGGATAAACCCTAAGTATACTGGGGATAATCCCAAATTTTCGTGCGCTACAGGTAGGAGTGTATAAACTCCAAGACTTAGAAAGGTGAAAACCTTTAAACCTTAGAGAGTATGAAAATACCCTTTCGTGAGAGAGGGTGATCAATCCTCATATACCTTTAGGATCCAGGATATAGCCAATAATAACGAAATTGTCAGCCACTTTTACATGGACTGGTCCCGCTATCTTGAACTATTCCTATATAACTTGCGCTCCAGGCGGGGTGTTTAAACCCAATTCGAGAGAAAGGTGAATACCTTTAAACCTGTGAAGGGATTAGAATCCCTTAAACGTGAGAGAAGGGGCAAATCCTCTAATCTTTCGATTCATCTTGAGTGTATATCCTGGAGTTATATCCCGAAGCATATTCTGCAAAACAACCTTAGACTAAGGTGGGTGTTAGCTTGGCTAACACCCCTCTGATGCTTAAGGCAGTATTGGGTTCAAAAGGAATAAAATAAAATAAAATTATATTTAAAAGAGATAGAATTCATACCATCCTGAGTAAGAAATTAAATTCTAAACTCACTTGAAATAGGCTTTGAGGTGTATAGCATTCCAGGATCTTGGTAATATATCCCCTTCCATATTCTTAAGTCGGTATGCTCCTTTCCCAGACTCTGATTCAACCTCGTATGGTCCTTCCCATTTTGGAGCTAACTTTCCATCAGCAGGATTTGTAGTATTCTAAAAAGCCTTCCTTAACACCCAATCTCCAACTTGAAACCTTCTAGTCCTCAGGTTTTTGTTATAGGCTCTGGATATCCTCTGTTGGTATGCCGCCATCCTTAGTTTTGACGCATCCATTGTCTCATCGACAGTATCCAATTCTTGGTATAGAGCTTCAGGATTCTTCTCAGGATCCTAGAGGTTGGATCTTGCTGTACGTATCACCATCTCTGTTGGGATCACCGCTTCTGCCCCAAACACTAAGGAAAATGGGGTTTGCCCAGTTGCACTTTTTACTGTTGTTCTATCAGCCCGTAAGACAAAGGGTAACTCTTCTGCCCATCTTCCTTTCTTAGCTCCTAGTCTTTTCTTCAAATTGTTGACAATTATTTTGTTTGAAGATTCTGCTTGTCCATTTGCTTGAGGATGTACCAGAGTGGATGTAATCATCTTGATTCCCCAACTCTTGCAAAAATCAGTAGTCCTCTTACTGATACACTGAGAGCCATTATCACAAATTATCTCAGCTGGTACCCCAAACCTAGTTAGGATATTCCTCTTTATGAAAGATACTACTTCTTGATCTCTGACTTGAACAAATGCCTCAGCTTCAACCCATTTGGAGAAATAATTTTTGGAAACTTTCCCACTATGTCCATACCCCATTTCATGAATGGCCAAGGGGAAGCAATAGGATATGGTGGCTCAGCAGGCTGATGCAGTATATTGTTGTGCCTTTGACATGCATCACATCTTCGAGCATATTCTGCAGCATCTTTCCTCATCGTCGGCCAATAGTATCCTGTTCTTAACACCTTTAAGAATAACGATCTGCCCCCAGTATGGTTGCCACAATCTCCTTCGTGTATATCCTGAAGTACTTCCTTAGTTTCGGGATCCTCCAAGCACCTCAGGTATGGTCCTGCAAGAGACTTCTTATACAAAACATTATTTATAATAGTGAATCGAGATACCTTCATCCTAAAAGCTTTAGGATTCTCATCCTTTGGGATGTGTCCTTCTTTGAGATTTTTCACGATTGGGGCCGTCCAGGATTTAGGATCCTCCTCAGGATACTCATTATCAGGATCCTGGATACTTGCTATTCCTTATCATGAGACTTAAAGAGATCCATTGCAGGATATAGGATATGTAGTATTGGTATTTGAGTTCCCTCCGATATCCTGACTGATGATCCCATGTTCACCACAGCATATGCCTCAGCATTATCCTCCCTTGGTACCTATTCAAGTGTAAAAACATCAAAATATCCCGCTAATTTTTTAAGAATTTCAAGATACTCGATTAACCTTTCCCTTTTGACTGCATAGGATCCATTGAAATGGTTAGTAATTAACAAGGAATCAACATATACTTGCAAACTTTTAATATTTATACTCCTGGCCAACTCTAATCCTACAATCAAAGCTTCATATTCTGCTTCATTATTAGTGGCAGGAAATTCACATCTAATAGCCGGGGGTAATATGCCCCCCTGTGGTGATTTTAGTAGTATACACAATCCTACACCTCTCACATTAGATGCACCATCAGTATATAATATCCAGGATTCTAAGGTTTCTCCTAGGTGTTGTACTTCTAGGTCTACTTCATTTTGAATGTCACTACTGAAATCAGCCACAAAGTCTTCTAAAGCCTGAGACTTTATAGCATTTCTAGGTTTATATACTAGATCATAGGCACTTAATTTTACTGACCATTTAGCCATTCTTGTCACACCTCGACCACGTAGAACCTACAAAATGTGGCGGAAACATCGGGGAGTGTTGTAACAGAATCATTGTTTCATAACACATGGAACTTGAAATATTGTTTTATTGATTAAAAGAGTTACAATGTCTTGACAATCAAAGAAACATAACAAAATAACTAGTCTTGCATCTTTTATTGTCACTAAGGCCCATGTCCGCCTAAGTGTATCTTGATCAATCCTATGCTTCATTTCCTGAAACACATGTGAAAATAGGTACGTCAGCATAAAAATGCCGGCGAGTACATAGGTTTTGTGAAAATAAGATTCATGACATTTGTTTAAGAAAATGTTTAGTCATGAACCTTGTAATTTGCTTTGTCTTTGTAAATCATTTGAAAAACAATAAGTTCAGATGATACGTATAAATAAGAGAATAATGCATGGTTAAATGAATAACCATGTAAAAATGAGTTTGTATAAGTTAAGTTGTTTGTAAAACAATGTATTGTGAAAAGTATGTTATTTGTATAAAATGTTATATGTCTAAATTGAAATGATTTTAAATAACGCAACGATATGTAATACCATACAATCACTTATATATAGGAAGTACCAGCGGCGTATCCACCATGCTTGTATCATATTACACACGCCTCGTTACTTAAATCACTTACTCAAACCAAACCACCAATATAAGATGTCTATGTTTAAACCAATTGTCAAAAGTCCTTGTATAAACCATGTCAAATGTTGATAGTCCAAAAGTAGTCAAGTAATGTGTAACAAATGTTTATGTATGGCTAGTGAAATGCATCAACTAAACCATAGATGAAATGCACAAAACAAAGTATTGAAGTAAAACTTGGTTTAAATCAAAGTTATGTTTTGTAAAATATATGCATGCTATACTGAATATGAACATTTATGCGGTATTGTAAAAATTCATACATCCAAGCCTTGCGACAGTCGGATAACTATGTAAAAATGAGTTATCAAAAGAATATGTATTCGGATTCGGTCATTCCTTATGTCCAAACAAACCCGAGATTTCAGGAATGGGATTTGTCAAGTCCTATGGTACCACTACCTACTACCGAGCGGCGTAATCGGTGTTAATGAATGTATAGTATAGATTAAACAAACCAAATGTCATACCAAAATGTAAGCATGTTTTATGAAGATAATGTACCTAGTATGCTAGAGTAAACATACAAGGTAGAGCTGTAAAACAATGTGTCCATATGTTACTGGAACATATGCAACAGAGATGCAATGTAAAATAATGTACTAAGCATGTACTAAATGGACATACATACCATGTGATGTGATGTAAAACAATGTACTAAGTATGCACACAATGGACATACATAGCATAAAATGTAATGAAATCATGTACTGATAGTGTACTAACGAACATAGCATGTATATAATGTGAAAACATGGAAAACATGAAAGTAACAAGTAGGCACATGTGTTCCACCTCAAAACGTTTGGAAAACAGTAAAAGAGGGGTCTATGTACTCACTTGAGATTGCTCAGAAGTCCTAAGATAACCACCAAGCAATGCTAGAGATCTCGGAATATCAAACGGCACCTAATATAGGTAACTACATTAATAAACCGGACCTAAATCGGAAGATCGGATAGAATGAGGGCTCGTAAACCAAATGAGTATGGGAACTCATGTAGTATGGTTTAACAAAGCCTACATACTAAATGAAACCTAACCTAAGTGCTTACGATCCATTACGACCCGTTTAGGTAGCTTATGCTACTTTAACGCGTCGTTCGCGTAAAACGCGTTCGGACCGCCTAACTAGTCCTATGACAAGTAACATATGCCTTAACATGCCTAATATTGTTGTCAAATCAGTTTAGATGTCAAAAGTTATGTTACATATGCTTAAAATGAATTTTGGCGTCAAAAGGGCATTTTGGTAATTTACCTAGGGCATATAAGCTACCTATCATACAACTACTTAAACGAAGCGACCATAAGGTATAACCTCGGAAGGTTATTCCCTATATACTATGGTCACCTAATGTGCTTGGTCGGATCCTAATGATCGACCAAACCGGTCGGGTTCGAAAGTATAAGCGATTGTTTAAATCGCGTACCTTACGACCCTATATAAGCACTAAACTAAAAGTGACGAGCTAAGCATGTTAAAACATGCTTAACTAAGTTTAGAAAACAGGTTTGGTATCAAAACAAACGGTTTTGATACCCATAAGTAGTTTGGTTACAAAATACGCAAGAATACGTATTCTGACCGAAACTACGGCTCGTCACTGAGCCTAGATAACGTGGTAATCAGTAGTTATAGTCACAAAGGACTATAACCATCGTGATTACAATCACGTTGCGAAGTTCAAACGAACTTCGCATTGACCATAAACTGGTCAATGCAGAAAGTCAAACAAAGTTTGACTTTCAGACTCGAAAAGCAATAAAAGAACGAAAGAATACTCACGTAGGGTCCCCGAATGCTAATCTAGATCAAAATAGCTCAGGTATGAAACAAAGGTTTCAACTTAGAGCATTTGAGATCAGATTCTAGTGAGTTTAGAGGTTGGATGGCAAGGGGTATTTATAGTGAATGGTCCACCATTAGGATCGTTTGTCGAAATACGTGCCTTAATCTCATCCGTACATGTGTCGGAACCTTATGGTACCCAAAAAGGCCACTCACCATAAGAGTTTGACACTTGGCACTTGACCTTTGGAGAGTGTTAAGGGATGTTAAAAGATGAAAAAAAACGTTTTGCTGCATCTGGCCCCTGTTTACGGACCTAGTTTGGCAGATTTACAGTTTCAGTCCCTGCAACCTCAAAACTTGGTTTTCGATGCGTTTTTTTGACACGTTTAAGCCCTGTTAACCACATTTCAAAGCTCTAAAATGAAGTTAAAGTATAGGGAACTTAAAATGTGTTCAAAAATATCTCGGGTGCCGGTTCGTTTAGCCGTACGGTTACGTTGTTAGGTTAATTACGACGGAATGCGCATAAGCGCGAAAAATGATCCAAATGGCGTGACGAATGGATTTTTCTTATGACAAACACTAAAATAAAATATTTTAGTGCTTACATAAATTTTTGGATGTCCGGATGTATTCAGAACGTAAGTTATGCACGAAAATGCAAACTTGTGCACTTTTTGACGCTTTTAGTACCTGAATGAGCCAAAAGTTTATTTTAGAACACCGAACCCCTCAAAGCCTATTTCTAAGCTATATAAAGGATATTTAAGGTGTGTTTAACTATGTTCATGTTCCAGAATGTCTGTTACAGTTCAAATTGGCATACTTTCGCAGTTTGTCAAGTTTAGTCCCTGTAAGCGAATTAACTTGTTTTTGCCATACCAAAGCCTTCAAAACTTATTTCTAAGTTATGTAAAGGTTATTTAAGGTATGTTAAGCCTATGTCACTATTCCGGAGTGTTTGTTGCATTAAACTGGTTATATTTACGCATCGGTGCGCGTATAACCTTCAAGAAAGCGATTTAGAGTTTGGAATTGAACAAAAATTGATATGTGCAAATGATACACATATTTTTACAAATCCCAAGTATGAAATATAATATTTCATTGGTTCGGTATTTGTTTGCTGGCCGTGGAGGCACAAGTGTTACAGTCTCCCCTACTTTAGGAAATTTCGTCCCGAAATTTATTTAGAGGAAACTTGTGAGAGTTTAAAACATGAAGTTGAAAAGATCGAACAATATTGGTTAGGGTTCTGAACTTCTAGTAACCTTAATAACATTGTGCTTGCAATGTAAGAGGGACACTTATATACAAGTATATGAAGCGTCATTGGTGCGTCCACCGTACCTCCATTACATCGTTCTCATTTTGTTATTGTTGTCGCTATCGGTTCTTACACATAATAAATCTTACTAGGTTTCTGTGCACTAAATTTCATAATTATGTACGCGTCCATAATTAGACAATTCCTTGCACAGTTCACACAGTCTATTTTATAATGTGTAGTGTAAAACCAAATGAACAAACCTGTGATGAGTGTGACTAGACCGCCATAGAGTCCTTTTAATTAAGTCAATAAATGATCTAAATAGACTATCAAGGAGTCTGTTCAGCTACATCACTAGATGTCGTCCTTTAACCAGATTGTGAATCAATCTTTTTGACTAGACCTCTAAAAGGGTCTCTTATGAAACATGGAGTGGTACTATATAATCCAAGGGTCTTAACTATTATATAGAAGCCCATTAAGGATTTAAGGCAGTACCTTTTGACTATCCTGCTACGAATCCCTCATATGGAGATATGAAAGATCCTGCGAGGATTTGGATAACAAATATCCAGAGTATAAAAACACAAAATGCATAAAAGAAAACATAAGATGAATAAACACATAGTCACATAACCACAAAATTGTTTGTTAATTTGTCTTGTTAATTGCGTACATGCATTTAAAGCACACTAGGAATCCATTCCGTGGATTTCATTTGGTACTTTAAACGTTATCAATAATCTAACTATAAAGATAGAAAGATTCAAAAAGAAAATTCGATTTCGATTATTAGGAACCGAAATGTTCGAATTTAGGTACATAAGGAATCCAATTAAGGACTCTGATTTGTATGACAATTATCCACAAGGATCTAATTGTGAAGATAAAAAGATCCCATATGGATTTTAGAGGTTGAAGATGTTTTGAAACCTTGCACTGGACGTGCTTAAGTCAAAACATGAAGTTGAAATGCTTATGAAGTTGAGATGCTCGATATGCCAAGGCGACATATGAAGCGAAATTTGAAGGTTAAGTCAATGCATGAGAAAAATATTTTTTTTTTTTGCAATACTATGCATGGGGTTCTAAAAATGTGTTCAATGTTTTTGAAACCTTATATATAATACTTTTGAAATCATAAAGTAGTTGTATTAGGTAGGTATATTCATAAAAATGTTTTAAAATCATGCGAAATGAATTTTGAAATTATGTATAAGGTTTTTGGAAAACATGAATGATGCTTTTGAAATCATGCACTTGATAAGAAAATATATTGTACTAATATTGTTTTCAGGCTATATGAGACATTTTGAAATCATGAAGGTTGTTTTTGAAAATACAGACAAAGCTTTGTGCATTTGTTATGTTTAAGTAAATACACTATATTAAAAATGTTTTCGAACTATGTATAGGATGTTTTGAAATCATGTAGGTTGTTTTGAAAACTTATGTTATGCATGTTGAAGAAATCAGAACGTAATGGGTATGAGATTTGAAAATACTCTTAGTTATCTATCCAAGAATTCAAAGGCACAGATGTGTGAAAAGCACGATTACTCATAATTTCGATTTATTTCTTGTACTTCGTTTCCTAGAATGAAACGAGTACTTAGAATTTTCCAAAGGAATCATGAACAAACGCAAGAATGGGAAATTCGCAAAAGTAGTTTGTAAGGAATATAGTTCCTTAATGTAGGTATCATAGGAAAAGTCATACACATATGTAACTACAATTGTACATCAGAATTTGTGAACAATAATTTATTTATAAACAAAACAGATTGTTTCACATTACAAGAAAACAAAAGAACAAAAGCATAAGACAGCAACATCCTTTGTTCAGTCAAATGCTCATCCGAGGGTCAGATTTGCATTAGCAAGCTTTGGGCAATCCCTCCGGAAATGGCCCATCTCACCACAGTTGTAGCAAGACCCCGACGAGAAACGAGCTTGAGCAGGATTGTCATCAGCTTGATTTGGTACAGCTGCAGTTGGGCAAACCCTTGCTGTATGACCTATAAGTCCACAAATCTGGCATTTGCGGCACTTCACACTAGCATGATGATGGAGGCTACATTGGTTGCACAAGGGTGCAGTTCCATTGTATGGCTTCCTAGTAGGGGGTTGAGCTGGTTGGTTGGGGATGGCTTGATCATTGTGAGCGACCACGGCGAAATTCTGAGAAGCCTTTCACTTCTTTGAGTTCTTAGGAGATCGTTCATCCATGGTCTTTGATTCCTCGATTGGTTTCTTGGCTGATGGTGCTGTCACCTGACTAGGTCCTTCCTGTCTTGGTGACTCTTGAGTGGCTTCATCCTGGAGACGATACATGGTAGTAGTTAATTCAACAGTCTTCAGGACTACTTCGCCTATTCGTTGAGTGAATTTGGCTGTCTGCTCGGACATTTGACCGGTGCTGAGAGGAAGAGACATTCTAGAAGCAAATGAAAGGCATAGGAAGAAACAGGTGAAAGGTTATTGGATAATCAATACAGAATGGTAACGAATGAAAATTGTGATCATTTGTTTGTTTCCTAAGGCAAACAAATGAGATGGTGACAAATCAAAGTAAATGGGTCAAAAATAATGTATCGCGAAGACATGCTCGCCTATAAGTGAACACTCATCCCAAGAATTCCCAGGTAAGCACAACTGGTCTCGCGTCTGATGAGATGTATACGAAGTGCTTGCCTAGACAGAAAACCCAGAATACAGGCATTCACCCTTCCAGTTTGCACGTGTTCACATTATTTAAAACCCAAGACCTTGACGAGGTTTTGAAAAACTCAAAGGGGGTTCAAAACCATATAAAAGAGGGTTCAAAACCTTACAATAAAGGGTTCAAAACCTAGTAATCAATCATCCTAGAAAAGATGATTAGTTTTCAAAGTGGTTTTGAAATTTATGTTCTTGTTGTGGTTGTCGCCTAAGGATAGGTGACAGTATTGTTTTATGACTAAACGCAAGTAAACTCGTGTTAGGGTCCTAAGAAGGTTATAGACTAGGTCAAAGTATTACTAATAACCTAATTCCCTATAACCATGAGCTCTGATACCAACTTTTCTGTCACACCCCGACCACGTAGAACCTACAAAACGTGGCGGAAACATCGGGGAGTGTTGTAACAGAATCATTGTTTCATAACACATGGAACTTGAAATATTGTTTTATTGATTAAAAGAGTTACAATGTCTTGACAATCAAAGAAACATAACAAAATAACTAGTCTTGCATCTTTTATTGTCACTAAGGCCCATGTCCGCCTAAGTGTATCTTGATCAATCCTATGCTTCATTTCCTGAAACACATGTGAAAATAGGTACGTCAGCATAAAAATGCCGGCGAGTACATAGGTTTTGTGAAAATAAGATTCATGACATCTGTTTAAGAAAATGTTTAGTCATGAACCTTGTAATTTGCTTTGTCTTTGTAAATCATTTGAAAAACAATAAGTTCAGATGATACGTATAAATAAGAGAATAATGCATGGTTAAATGAATAACCATGTAAAAATGAGTTTGTATAAGTTAAGTTGTTTGTAAAACAATGTATTGTGAAAAGTATGTTATTTGTATAAAATGTTATATGTCTAAATTGAAATGATTTTAAATAACGCAACGATATGTAATACCATACAATCACTTATATATAGGAAGTACCAGCGGCGTATCCACCATGCTTGTATCATATTACACATGCCTCGTTACTTAAATCACTTACTCAAACCAAACCACCAATATAAGATGTCTATGTTTAAACCAATTGTCAAAAGTCCTTGTATAAACCATGTCAAATGTTGATAGTCCAAAAGTAGTCAAGTAATGTGTAACAAATGTTTATGTATGGCTAGTGAAATGCATCAACTAAACCATAGATGAAATGCACAAAACAAAGTATTGAAGTAAAACTTGGTTTAAATCAAAGTTATGTTTTGTAAAATATATGCATGCTATACTGAATATGAACATTTATGCGGTATTGTAAAAATTCATACATCCAAGCCTTGCGACAGTCGGATAACTATGTAAAAATGAGTTATCAAAAGAATATGTATTCGGATTCGGTCATTCCTTACGTCCAAACAAACCCGAGATTTCAGGAATGGGATTTGTCAAGTCCTATGGTACCACTACCTACTACCGAGCGGCGTGATCGGTGTTAATGAATGTATAGTATAGAATAAACAAACCAAATGTCATACCAAAATGTAAGCATGTTTTATGAAGATAATGTACCTAGTATGCTAGAGTAAACATACAAGGTAGAGCTGTAAAACAATGTGTCCATATGTTACTGGAACATATGCAACAGAGATGCAATGTAAAATAATGTACTAAGCATGTACTAAATGGACATACATACCATGTGATGTGATGTAAAACAATGTACTAAGTATGCACACAATGGACATACATAGCATAAAATGTAATGAAATCATGTACTGATAGTGTACTAACGAACATAGCATGTATATAATGTGAAAACATGGAAATCATGAAAGTAACAAGTAGGCACATGTGTTCCACCTCAAAACGTTTGGAAAACAGTAAAAGAGGGGTCTATGTACTCACTTGAGATTGCTCAGAAGTCCTAAGATAACCACCAAGCAATGCTAGAGATCTCGGAATATCAAACGACACCTAATATAGGTAACTACATTAATAAACCAGACCTAAATCGGAAGATCGGATAGAATGAGGGCTCGTAAACCAAATGAGTATGGGAACTCATGTAGTATGGTTTAACAAAGCCTACATACTAAATGAAACCTAACCTACGTGCTTACGATCCATTACGACCCGTTTAGGTAGCTTATGCTACTTTAACGCGTCGTTCGCGTAAAACGCGTTCGGACCGCCTAACTAGTCCTATGACAAGTAACATATGCCTTAACATGCCTAATATTGTTGTCAAATCAGTTTAGATGTCAAAAGTTATGTTACATATGCTTAAAATGAATTTTGGCGTCAAAAGGGCATTTTGGTAATTTACCTAAGGCATATAAGCTACCTATCATACAACTAGTTAAACGAAGCGACCATAAGGTATAACCTCGGAAGGTTATTCCCGATATACTATGGTCACCTAATGTGCTTGGTCGGATCCTAATGATCGACCAAACGGGTCGGGTTCGAAAGTATAAGCGATTGTTTAAATCGCGTACCTTACGACCCTATATAAGCACTAAACTAAAAGTGACGAGCTAAGCATGTTAAAACATGCTTAACTAAGTTTAGAAAACAGGTTTGGTATCAAAACAAACGGTTTTGATACCCATAAGTAGTTTGGTTACAAAATACGCAAGAATACGTATTCTGACCGAAACTACGGCTCGTCACTGAGCCTAGATAATGTGGTAATCAGTAGGTATAGTCACAAAGGACTATAACCATCGTGATTACAATCACGTTGCGAAGTTCAAACGAACTTCGCATTGACCATAAGCTGGTCAATGCAGAAAGTCAAACAAAGTTTGACTTTCAGACTCGAAAAGCAATAAAAGAACGAACGAATACTCACGTAGGGTCCCCGAATGCTAATCTAGATCAAAATAGCTCAGGTATGAAACAAAGGTTTCAACTTAGAGCATTTGAGATCAGATTCTAGTGAGTTTAGAGGTTGGATGGCAAGGGGTATTTATAGTGAATGGTCCACCATTAGGATCGTTTGTCGAAATACGTGCCTTAATCTCATCCGTACATGTGTCGGAACCTTATGGTACCCAAAAAGGCCACTCCCCATAAGAGTTTGACACTTGGCACTTGACCTTTGGAGAGTGTTAAGGGCTGTTAAAAGATGAAAAAAAATGTTTTGCTGCATCTGGCCCCTGTTTACGGACCTAGTTTGGCAGATTTACAGTTTCAGTCCCTGCAACCTCAAAACTTGGTTTTCGATGCGTTTTTTTTGACACGTTTAAGCCCTGTTAACCCCATTTCAAAGCTCTAAAATGAAGTTAAATTATAGGGAACTTAAAATGTGTTCAAAAATATCTCGGGTGTCGGTTCGTTTAGCCGTACGGTTACGTTGTTCGGTTAATTACGATGGAATGCACATAAGCGCGAAAAATGATCCAAATGGCGTGACGAATGGATTTTTCTTATGCAAAACACTAAAATAAAATATTTTAGTGCTTAAATAAATTTTTGGATGTCCGGATGTATTCAGAACGTAAGTTATGCACGAAAATGCAAACTTGTGCACTTTTTGACGCTTTTAGTACCTGAATGAGCCAAAAGTTTAGTTTAGCACACTGAACCCCTCAAAGCCTATTTCTAAGCTATATAAAGGATATTTAAGGTGTGTTTAACTTATGGTCATGTTCCGGAATGTCTGTTACAGTTCAAATTGGCATACTTTCGCAGTTTGTCAAGTTTAGTCCCTGTAAGCGAATTAACTTGTTTTTGCCATACCAAAGCCTTCAAAACTTATTTCTAAGTTACGTAAAGGTTATTTAAGGTATGTTAAGCCTATGTCACTATTCCGGAGTGTTTGTTTCATTAAACTGGTTATATTTACGCATCGGTGCGCGTATAACCTTCCAGAAAGCGATTTAGAGTTTGGAATTGAACAAAAATTGATATGTGCAAATGATACACATATTTTTACAAATCCCAAGTATGAAATATAATATTTCATTGGTTCGGTATTTGTTTGATGGCCGTGGAGGCACAGGTGTTACAGTCTCCCCTACTTTAGGAAATTTCGTCCCGAAATTTATTTAGAGGAAACTTGTGAGAGTTTAAAACATGAAGTTGAAAAGATCGAACAATATTGGTTAGGGTTCTGAACTTCTAGTAACCTTAATAACATTATGCTTGTAATGTAATAGGGACACTTATATACAAGTATATGAAGCGTCATTGGTGCGTCCACCGTACCTCCATTACATCGTTCTCATTTTGTTATTGTTGTCGTTATCGGTTCTTACACATAATAAATCTTACTAGGTTTCTGTGCACTAAATTTCATAATTATGTACGCGTCCATAATTAGACAATTCCTTGCACAGTTCACACAGTCTATTCTTAGTTGATGCCATAACCAGGGCTAATATCAATTTCTCTAGGTGAGAGTATATAGTTTCAGCATCTAATAAACTTTTACTAAGTGATCCTTTACCAGGACAACACTTACTGCATTCCCTGATACTGCAAGATACAGGGATAATGGTTCACCATCCTCGGGCTTCATGAATAGAGGTGCAGTTGAAAGATATTGCTTCAATTCTTGTAGGGCTGCTTCATGCTTCTCTCCCCATTCGAATTTCTTATTCTTCTTCTTCTTCTTCTTCAGGATATCGTAGAATTCCTTGCATTTCTCTGAGGATCTTGAGATAAACTTGTTCAATGCCGTTAATCGTCCTATTAATCTTTGTACATCTTTCATGTTGGAAGGTGACTTGATATCCAGGATAGCTTTAATCTGTTCCGGGCTTGCTTCTATTCCCCTTTTTGTCACCATATATCCTAAAAACTTTCCTGCCCCCACTCCAAAATAGCACTTGGCAGGATTTAGTTTCATATTATACTAGTCCAGGATATCAAATGCTCCTTCAATATCCCGGAGATGATCCTCAGCCTTCTTGCATTTTACCACCATATCATCAATGTATACCTCCATGGTGTCCCCCAGTTTGTCTTTAAACATCATGTTTACCAATCTTTGGTATGTTGCACATGCATTTTTTAAACCGAAAGGCATAGCAGTATAACAATAAATACCTATTGGTGTCATGAAAGCAGTATCCTCCTGGTCTGAAGGTTCCATTTGGATCTGCTGGAATCCTGAGGATGCATCCATAAAGGTTAACATCTCATGACCGGCAGTTGCATCAACCATCGAGTCTATATGAGGCAGAGGGAATGGGTCTTTAGGACATGCTTTGTTCAAGTCTGTGTAATCTACACAAACTCTCCATTTCCCATTCTTCTTTTGAACCACGACCAAATTTTCTAGCCACTTGGGAAATTTGACTTCCCTAATCATCTTTGACTTCAATAATCTTTCAAACTCTTCCTGAATACTTTCTTCTCTCTTGCTGAATAGGCTTGAAAGACCTGTCAATTCCAAGCTTATGAGTTATAATATCCTTAGAAATACATGTCATATCCTCATGCTTCCATGTGAATGTTGACATGATGCATTTCAAAAAGTTAGTTAACTGATTTTCAATATCCTGAGGGATATTGGCTCCTACGAGCACCGAGATATCTAGATTATCCTGATCCAGGATAATTTTCTTAACATCCTGCTCTGAAGACTCCACGATATCCTAGGCTCGTATCTTTAATTGCTATCCTTCTTTGGGCTTTGTTGAGGATTTCATCGAGGAATAATAACATTCTTTTGCCTCTTGTTGATCACTTTCCACCTTGACAACCCCCTAAGGGGTAGGAATCTTGATACACTAATGTTAAGTTGATGGGACAGCCTTCATATCATGAATCCATGGTCTGCCTAATATAATATTGTAGCAGGATAAGGAATCCATGACATAGAAATGTTGCATTGAGTTGACTCCCTCAACATATACTGGCAGCTTTATCTCTCCCACAGTATTCTTGGCCTCTCCACTGAACCCAACAAGTACAGTGGATTTCAAAGTGATCTTCATCTGGGAAATATTCATCCTTTTCAGTGTTTGTAGTTCAATAACGTTGACGGAGCTGCCATTATCCACCAGTATCCTGCGCACAAAATGATTAGCAACATATAAAGTTATTACCAAACCATCATGATGGGGATCCTGGACACTATCCCTGTCATCACTATCAAACGTTATCACTTTATCAGTTATGAGGGTTGTCATCCTGGTCGGCTTGTCTCCTCGTTCTGCCTTAGCCTCCTTTGTGTCTCTCTTTGTTATAGAATAAGAGGTTCCACAAATGTCGGACCCTACCGAAATAAAGTTAATTATCTTGGCATCCTCAGGAGGTGATGCTGCTCGTTCAGGATCCTTCACAATATCATGACCCTTATTCTTCTTTCTGCCCAGAAGATCCTTTAGGTATCCTTTTCTTAGCAGATAGCTTATCTCCTTCCTCAGGGCTATGCAATCTTCCGTGACATGTCCAAAATCCTCATGGAAGGCACACCATTTGGATTTATCCTTCCAATCGGCTTTTTGCTGGTTCTTCCTAGGCCACCTCGCTTTATCTCCCAAACCCTGCATAGCATACATTAGTTCAAGTATATTAACAAAAAAACAATATTCAGATAATTCAGGATACTCCTCAGAATCCTCAACCTCAATAGCATTCAGTTTCTTGCTATATGGCTTAGAGCGATATGGTTTGTATGAGTATTCTGACTTCCTGTTAGTTGATTCATAGGTTGAGGATGAATTCATCCTCTCTTGCATCTTTTTGTCATCTTCCAGTCGAATATATCTCAAAGCCCTGTTTCGAGCTTCATCCAAGTTCCTGCAAGGATTCATTACAAGATCCTGATAAAATTAGGAATCTTTTTGCAACCCCATTTTGAATGCCTGCACGACTGTTGCAACATCAAGATGTGGGATATCCAGAGATTCCCTACTAAACTTGTTCACATAATCCCTTAGGTCATGTAACACCTCGAAAAATCACATCCAATGATGTGTTGACACGTGTACTAAACCCTAATAAAGTCAAACGTTGACTATGAGGGACTAATTTTGTGGAAAATCAAAAACTTTGAAAACGAAAGGAATAAAAGTGTCAACATGCTTAAACTAAACCTCTGAATAACATTACACGATATTCATAATTATAATTAAGCCACTCGTTGGTCGAGAGGAGCCGTTTGCATAATTATTTGAAAGATTTTGCGCGTCAAAGGATTAAAAGCATCAACATGTTAACTCTTTCCTTTGAGTGACCTTTTAACAATCTGAGAGCTTCATGATAATTGATTACACTCTCGGGAATGCCTAATATTGGCCATTTAAGGCTTTTACGACAATAAGTGAAATTATGTGCAAGTTTCAAGTTAAAGGGGTTAAAAGCGTCAACATGTTTAATTATACCTCTGAGTGACCTTTTAACGAACCTGAAGCATCATGATGTTTGATAATACTCTCAAGAATGCTTAATATGGATTGCATAGGGCCTTGATCCTATTAAACGATAATACGCGCAAGTTTGCGCGTTAGAGGGACCAAAAGCGTCAACGTCTATAATTACAAATTTGAATGACCATTTAAGTGGCTGGAGCGTCGCAATATTTGAGCATACACTCGGGAATGCCTAACATGGGTTACGTAAGGCTTGGATATCGTTAAACGATATTACGCACATTTATGTGCGTTACAAGGTCTTGTAATGACAACAAGCAAAACTGCACTTTTGAGCGACCTTTTAAGCGAACCATGAACTCTGTAATGATCGGTCATACTTCCGAGTGTGCCTAAATTGGTCACTAAAGGCTTCCGTGCCTTACACTGATGTTACTCAAAGAATTAGAAACTTTCGTGCCAAAAGTGCCATTATATGAAAGTTAAATAATAAGTTTAGGCGTGAGGGACTGTTTTTGACAAACCTTTAAAAGTTGTTGTTGAACTTGAATGGACCCAATATAAAAATTTTTGAGGACTAGATATGTCATTTATAACGGTTTTATGGCACAACATGAAGACAGGGACCAAAACAGCGCAACTGCCAAACTTTTGTGGACTGGACCTCGGTCACGGGCCGCGACCACCGGCTTGATGCCTACGCGGGACTCGAGCTATCTGAACAGCAGCATATAGTTTTTATTTTAGTGGTTTCAGCTCTTTTTTCCCACCAATTGTATTCTAAAAACCATTTTTATAAAACCATGGACTTGCCTATTGATTTTAAAACTTGTTTTACACGTGGCAAGATCATAAGGGTTCTTGAAATCTATAAATAGGCTTACAATTCTCATTTTTAACTTGCATCATTCCATTAATTCTTGCTATATCTCTCAATCCTAGAGGATCCTGAACATTTTGGAACCTCTTTTGAGTTCTATTCAGTCCATAGGACCTTATGTAAGTGTCCTTTCGTGACTAGTTTATCTTAATTGGCTTAAAAAGCCGAAAAGTCAAGCGTTCACGATAAACGCTTTGACCTTTAGTTAGACTATAAACGGTCAAGCCATTGTTCGCAATGAACATGGCTACGTGATCGTAATTAGGTAGGTATTAAACCCTTAAAAGGGCACCTCCTAAGAATCAAGTTTGCTTGGTCAATTGACGAGTCAACGTAATACTGTTTTAAAAAGTCAACGAGTCAGTTTTTGAAATAATTGTGATATGAGTTTAGAAATGTTCTAAAATACGTTTTATCACTTAAACAACTTGGTAATAATTATTAGAACATGTGTAAACATGTTCGGCTCGTCGATTCCAGATTTAGGGTCGGTTCGCAACTGAAAGTCGCGAAGTTTGACTTCTACGTTGACTTTCGATTATGAACCGAATTAGATTAGTTTGCTACTGATTTTAGGTTCCATTATGATCATAATTTAATGTAGCATAACCCTATAAGGTTATATTACACGATCATATTAGAGATATGAGTTTTTGCACATATTCCGTTATTATGCTTAAACTTTGACCGTTATGCCCTTATAATGTAAAAACAAGATTTTTGAATATGTGAACATACAAATAGCTTTGTTACTGATATATAAACATGTCAAATTATTTTGACATTATTTTCTGGTCTCAAAACGAAGTTATACACGATATTGTAAAATTGAACTTTTATTTATTAAATTACGCTTTTGTGCATAAAACATGTTTAAACCTAAATTTTGGCACCAAGGTCATTACCTACTGTCATGATATTATTTTTAGGGATTTTTGGAAGGTTGGGTCAGATTTGATACTGACCACATCATTGAGTTCTTGTATTAATTCGATAAATGACGATAATGCCCTTTTTGTTAATAAAATGTGATTTACATATGATTAGCATGCCAAACCTTTTCCTACTGATTTTATATGAAAAATAAAATATTTTAAACATTCAAGGCTGATCAAAACCTCAGAATCACATAAACATCGCAAATATCGTCAATTGTCGACATTTACGCTAATTAGGTGCATAGTATGGTTTAAATCCATATTCAGCACCCAAGACTTGTTACCTACTGAATTTATAAATAAATTTTAAAACTTTTACAGTAGGTTTAAGTCATGAACTCCAAAGCAGAAACCCCCGCGAGGTGTGTGATGTACCAGGATCTAGCCACCAATCACATTGAACTCATACAAGATTTTAAATAAAACTTTCGTTCCTTAACATAAAGTGTTACAAAACAGTAATAACAAATCATCGTATTCAGCGGAAGCATAAATCATTTGTTAAGTGATTCATTAACCATATGTATAATAACCATTAGACTCGTCTCGTGATCCCATGTATCTCGACCCATGACCACTCCAGCATCCCAGACAGCAAGTTCCACATCCACACATAACAATAACCTGCGAGCATGCACACACGTGTATCAGACAACGCTAGTGAGTTCATAGTTTTACGAAAAAATTAGTTACCAATTGTTTAGTTCAGTTCATTGATTACAATGTTGATAATACCTCGAATACAAGACGGCTCCAGATTTATTTTGCCCTTTCCTCAATGCTCCTATCAAAGCATTGGGCATGACTGAGTCATTAGTTCACACCCGTCCTCTCAGGTACGGGGTGAGGGTGCCAAACCTAAGTAGTGCTACCAACTAATACCCTGTTACCTCTCAGGTAACAAACAACAAGGAGGGACTTTAATGGTGATAGGATGAGTATATTATCCAACATTCCAGATTTACCAAAAAGACGTATTCCTCTCAGGAATACCCATGATTTACCCAAAACCTATCCCTCTCAGGGATACCCAATGACGGTCCCAACCACCGAGACGCATGCTCAAGAGGAATGAATTCACCTTAGATTTGCTCGGTAAGATATGTAACATTATATTACTTGTTCCAAGTTGGTCAACCAAACCCTACCGTGGTTACTAAGGACAGTCAGTTTCGTAAACACATAGATCACGCATTCTTGTACACATTACATAGGTTGCATACAAACCAGACATACATCATTGTGCAAATTGTAATCAGAAATCATGCACATATGAGTCTATAACATTATATAGTGAGTGCTCGAATCATATGCAAAGTTCACATCACAGGTTCAGGTTCCACAAACAAACACGTAGCGGTTAATTTATCATTAATCGAAAGTGTACGATCCTGTCAAGTTAATGGCCCACTCGAGAGTACTACGACCCAGTTATAAAAGTGAAATTCATCTCTTATATGTAAGGGCTTAAGAGCCCAGCCGTATACTATGCGGCCCATCTGGAGCAAGCCCACACTCCGTGTGCGGCAGCTCTAAAGTGTGCGACTAGGTTCTGATGGTGCGACCTATTGCTTCACGACCCAATAGTTATTTAACAAGTTAACTATGATTAACTAGTTTTTTAATTTAAATCAATAGTGCAATTATTTCAGCAATTGTTTATCAGTTCATCAAGTAATAATATGACATCAAAGCTGAATCAAATCATCACCGAATCATCAGGTTTAGTTATCACATCACCCCAGAATATTCAGCCCACAATTAACATGCACCCATTATAATATTTATCATTCTTTTCGGTTTCACGAAGCCCCTATAACCATTTTAATCACTATACTCAAAACAGAATTTTATCACACCCTTTATTATCTTGACACATAAATTATTAATCACATAATCAACCAGTTTCCAACCAAGCATGCAAACGAGATCCATAAATCACATTATCATCCACACAAATTAACAAGAAGTTTAATATATACATATCTAAATCAATTAACCATTAAAAGTTCACAGAAATCATGGTGCAACCTCAGTTCCTAAGTCCCCATATCCTATTATCATGTCTTATTAATGTCAACAGAATGATCTACATTAACCCTAGGTTACAAGAGAACTCTGATTAATCATGCAATTTAACTAACACACCAGCACATAGCCGAGACCATTCAATCCAGAATAACCAACATGGCACTAAACTACACATTCAGAACCCTATATATCCATGCTTAATGTTCATGCATAAGAATTTATATGAATCCAAAGTAACTTCAAAGAGAACAATCGCAAACAATCAATAGGAATCAGATTAACACATAGTAGACGTACTAACCAAGTTACCAAAGAAGGAATAGCGTGCTAGAATCAAACGAGAAGGATGCTTCGATCTCGTAAGGAGGCTGCCGTCGACTACAAGTGTGGAAGTGGGTGTTTAGGGTTTGTTATTGTTTGCAAAATATGGGAATGCATACCTGTGATAAGAATGTATACGTACAAGGAAGCATATCGGGCTTCCTATTGGGCTTGTATTGGCCGCAGACCAATGCTTAACTAATAGGGGTCTTTAGGTCGATATTAGCCCACTCGGCCAAGGAGTAACAGATGATATGCGGCCCTATTACTTGATGCAGATGGTATTACTCGATAACACATTAACACATTGGTCACATAATACACTGTGTTCACGCATACTATGTTATATACTTTCGTGCAAAGGAAACAGGTTCAAAATATCCTATAAGCATACTATTAAAATTTACACGTCCACTAGTCAAGTATCGCACATATAAGTTTAGTGTACATTTAGCCTAACGAACAGTCGAACAACTTACACTTATTAAATTACTAACACTCACAAAGAGCCATTATGTGTTTAACGTAACATGTGCTCAGTCAGTATGTAGTGAGACATAAAATGTAACCATGCAAGCTAGAACTCAAGGAACCACGAAATACTAACCTTGAAAGTTTGGGTTGTCACATCATCCCCAACTTGAAAGAAATTTCGTCCCGAAATTTGATAAGCAAATCCCGGAGGAGTAAAGTGATAAATCAAGATGAATTTAGATTTTTCCTCAGGTGCCACATCATCCCCAACTTTAAACGGAATTTCGTCCTGAAATTCACCAGTGATCCCCGAATTAGCTTGATCAGTAGGGAAGAATTGAGGATATTTGAGCTTCATCTGATCCTCGCGCTCCCATGTGAACTCCGGTCCACGTCTTGAGTTCCAACTAACTTCTCATGATTGAAATACGACTATGCTTACGAACCTTAACTTTCCGATCCATGATTTCGATGGGTTCTTCGACAAACTGCAGTTTGTCGTCAATTTTTAGTTCTTGGAGTGGTACAACAAGTGTTTCATCGGACAAACACTTCTTTAGTTGGGAAACATGAAAACATCATGAACGTCACCCAACTCAATAGGTAACTCGAGCTTGTATGCCACATTGCCAATACGTTCCAGGATTTTGAATGGCCCAACATAGCGCGGATTAAGCTTACCGCGTTTCCCCAAACCGCACCACACCCTCACAGGGTGAGACTTTCAATTATGACACGTTCGCCCGTAGTGGACTCCTAGCGTCTTCTAAGCTTATCGGTTTTCCTGCGGTCACGCATTATCGTCACGCGATTTCCGATCTAAGAAATCTTCTCAAGAGTCTCGAGTACAAATCCTAGACCTGCGATTAGGTTGCCACCCACTTTAGTCCAACAAGGAAATCGGCATTGTCGCCCAAGAAATGCCTCAAACATAGCTGTCTGAATACTAGAATGGTAGCTGCTACAATATAACTCAACTAAAGATAGGTGTCCTCCCAAATCTCACTAAAGCCAATCACACACATGCTCACAGCATGCCTTTGAGTGTCAGGATGGTTCATTTACCCTGCCCGTCTGTCCAATGCTCATGTCTAGACGTGAGCCAAGGATGTTGTGTGTTGCCTGTCATAAATCAAGCATAGATCAAAATCAGTGGTAACAGGAGTTGGCACCTCGTCAGTTTCTTTGTTTGCAAGAAAGTGTGCTGGTAACGTGAGACAATCGACGATCACCCAGGTGATATTGTTTCCATTTCAAGTTGTAAGTAGACTAGTGACAGAATCCATGGCAGCCTGTTCTCACTTCCATATGGGTGTTTCTGGTTGCTGATTCCTCACCTTGACTTTCCCACAAGTCAAACATCCTTCACATACATAGCTAGGTGGGCCTTCATGCCTGTTCACCAATGCAAGATTTATAGGTCCTAATATCTCTTATCACAACCCAGACGACTAGAATATCGAGGCCGATGTGCGTTGCTCAACACAAGTTCCCTACGGTTGCCGTAAAGTGGGATCCACATTCACTCGATGAAGTAGTGAACGTCGTTCGATTCTTAGCTACCAATTATTTTTCCATGCCCCGCACGGATCCAATTGAGGGTCCTCGTCCTTCAACGCTTCGGTTCGAGTAGAACTGATCTGATCAAGTAGGTTAGAGTCAATGGTGTTCTGCGAGGCTCGTACACGTTCAGGTTTCTTAGTCCTAATCAATTAAAAGTTCCATCCAGCGATGCCATTACATGTTTTAGCTTTTTCAAAACAGAGGTACACGGGAGGCCCTTGTGATCGGTCAAAATAGTGCAATTGGTACCTTCCAAGTAATGCATCCAACTTAAATTCAAATACCATGGTTTCCACCACAGGTTGTGACTTATGCCATTCATCTTGTAACTCCACTATGTAAGCCATTACCTTCTCGTGTTGCATCGGCGTGTAACTGGGACTCTGATTCGAACCATCATGTTATACCAGTAAATCACCCGTACCCTCGGGTAAAGACGATGCTCAGTGCATTGTAGTGTTGGGTTTCAAAAGCTGAAAGGACGTTCTCCTGTTTGTCTCCCACGAATATACAGCACCCTGCTGTGCTAAAGAGATTAAAGCTGCGAAATCCTCGAAAATCCTGTGATGAATCTACGATAGTATCTAGCTGGACCAAGAAATTTTTGTATCCCTGATGGACTATTTGGTGCCGATCAATATCTAATGAAATGGATCTTTAGCGAGATCTGCATGTATCCCCACTTCGTTGACTACGTGACCAAGAAGGTGTATCTCCCAAATCCTGAAGTCATACTCAGGTAGACTTCGCGTGGAGTTGCTCCTCCCCTAGGAGCTCTAAGACATAATATAAGTGCCGATTATGGTGTTTCTTTATCTTGGTAGTGATTCTAGACATCATAGATAAATGCGGTCGACAAACCTGGCGAAACGAGGTTGACGCATACTACTCATGTGATCCCTGAGGCTGCTGGTGTGTTGGATATCTTAAATAACTTGAACAGAAAATCGTAGTGGCCATACTGGATCTGTAATGCCGTGTTAGGAATCATTTTCCCCATGGTCTTCCATCAAATGACAGGCCGGTCTTAAGTCAGTTTCTGGGTAAATTCTTGATTATTGCAACAGGTCAAGCAGATTGTCAATGCGAGACAGGGAGTGATAATCTATGATGCCCACCTTATGGTTGTCTGTACACGTACGAAAGGACTCGTCCTTCATTTCCACATTAAAACTCGGTTTCCCCGAAACGAGGAGCTAGATCGGTAAAACTCTCATCCTGTGGTTCCTGAAGTTAATTGGACAGTTCTTGCAACCTTCCAAACGCCAGATGATAAGGAATACGAGTAATCAAGGCTGCCTCTGGTCGTGAGATCAAACTGAGATTCTACCTAATCAGTCGTGGAAGTAAACCTGAAAGTTCCTCGGGTAGCACACCGAGATAAATCAAGAACAATTGGTGGATCCTCGATCCCCTTTTTCCTTAGCCTTAACATCAGTAACGGTCACTACCATAGTGAGGTAATCCCTCCGTAGACACTTCTAGACCTCCATTACTGAAATGATGCTAACCTTTACTCCACTCTGACACTTTATGTCAGACGAAGATTCTCCACTAGGGGGAGGGATACGCAAAATCTTCTCCTCACCGGGTATATCTGCACGATATTTGGATAACCAATCCATGCTAACTACTGCATCGAAACCATCATGGTTAGTAGGAAGAAGGTCGATGTCGAACACTTGTCCCACTAGGTCGAGTTTGCATCCCCACGAACATAGGAGGTTTCAATTGGGTTGCCGTCAGCCGATTCCACAACAGGTTCGGTTTCAAGAAGCATCAGGGTTAAACAGAACAGGGACAGGCAATTAGTTACCAAGAACGTGCAGGCCACCATGCAGCTTTACTCCTGGCGTCGCCCGCGCCAATCCTATATGCCTTTCCATGAGCACCATTTCTAGTGTTGTTGTTACGATCATGTGGATTCCCAATACTGTCTTTGTTCCATTGGTTGTTGATATTTTGACTTCACAACAGTCAATCCTTGTCAAAGTCACCTTCGTTTCCATACTGTAAGCCACGATTACGAGCACCTCGATGTCGCCCTGACTGTT
Organism: Helianthus tuberosus; assembly: GCA_030545235.1. Classification (NCBI taxonomy): domain Eukaryota; kingdom Viridiplantae; phylum Streptophyta; class Magnoliopsida; order Asterales; family Asteraceae; genus Helianthus; species Helianthus tuberosus. The sequence goes on from JARYGA010022864.1 coordinate 25,017, forward strand.
GCCTCTAATGTCGCTGCTTGTAGCGGGGTCCTATGACCTTTCGCCAACAGGGTCCACCTTTTCACATTCCGTGTCACGTACTAAGGCACTACTCACTGTGCGGGAAGTTACACATTCCACTCTATAGTCAATTTTCGTCGTTCATGTCCTAATCGATTCGTAAGAGTTGACTCCCATAAGTCGCTGACTAGGGTTAAGGATTCGATTGAAGTCAATTCGCTGGTGTTTGTTGCCGGTAATCAGGGTTGTCCCAATACTGGAACCGGTAAAGTACTACGCTCATCCTCTTGTCCATCGATCTAGCAAGTTGATTGAGTAATACATGGTACGTTACGAGGGTGTTGCAGAAGTGATCGCACTTCGGGATCTAAGACGTCAATACATTGAGTTCCAGCAAACGAAGAGAAGTACGGAAGGTATCGACAAATCATTCGACTTTGCGACATCCAACTCAGGGATGTTCGTACAAGCACCTAACATTCTACACAGTTCGTTAGGCATTCAGATGGGTGTTCAGGTAATACTCGATAGCATCGAGATTCATAAGGATTCAGAGAGGAGTGAAAGGATCACGTTCAAGTAGGAGGAATCACTGCTAGGACTCCTATAGATTTGTTACGTTTCTCACTGTTCAATAACAAAACAGAACCCCTTTTTCACTTGTTAAGTCTCACCGGGACTCACAGAACCCCTTTTTCACTTGTTAAGTCTCACCGTGATTTGCATGCTCATCTCAGTTCCTCCTAACTCATGTCAAATGGTTCCTCAAACTCAAATGCCAAATCGAGGTTATCAAAATGATAGGATCACAAGAATCTAAGGACTACGACACACCAACTACGCACCATAAAGTAAACGAGCAATTCATGAAATTATGCTATAGTGACAAGTGTACACTAGTCATGCAAGTGTACACTAGTCATGCAATGCAAGCAATTCATGAGTGTGTGTTCGTATGCTACATCATAAACAATTGTACACTAGTCATGCAATGTATCCAGCAGATGAAAGAGACGAACCTTGCAATCTGGAGCTGAGTGTCATGGTCGTATCCTCGTTTTCAGAACTGTTCGGTTATAGTTTGGTTTTATAAAATCGTTTTTAAAACCAAGTTCACTATAACCAGTGGCTCTGATACCAAACTGTCACACACCCAAAAATACCCCAAGCAGAAACCCCCGCGAGGTGTGTGACGTACCAGGATCTAGCCACCAATCACATTGAACTCATACAAGAGTTTAAATAAAACTTTCATTCCTTAACATAAAGTGTTACAAAACAGTAGTTACAAATCATCGTATTCAGCGGAAGCATAAATCATTTCTTAAGTGATTCATTAACCATATGTATAATAACCATTAGTCGCGTCTCGTGATCCCATGTATCTCGACCCATGACCACTCCAGCATCCCAGACAGAATGTTCCACATCCGCACATAACAATAACCTGCGAGCATGTACACACGTGTATCAGACAACGCTGGTGAGTTCATAGTTTTACGAAAATGTTAGTTACCAAGTGTTTAGTTCAGTTCATTGATTACAATGTTGATAATACCTCGAATACAAGATGGCTCCAGATTTATTTTGCCCTTTCCCCAATGTTTCAATCAAAGCATTGGGCATGACTGAGTCATTAGTTCACACCCGTCCTCTCAGGTACGGGGTGAGGGTGCCAAACCTAAGTAGCGCTACCAACTAATACCCTGTTACCTCTCAGGTAACAAACAAAAAGGAGAGACTTTAATGGTGATAGGATGAGTATATTATCCAACAATCCAAATTTACCCAAAAGACGTATTCCTCTCAGGAATACCCGTGATTTACCCAAAACCTATCCCTCTCAGGGATACCCAATGACGGTCCCAACCACCGGGACGCATGCTCAAGAGGAATGAACTCACCTTAGATTTGCTCGGTAAGATATGTAACGTTATATTACTTGTTCCAAGTTAGTCAACCAAACCCTACCGTGGTTACCAAGGACAGTCAGTTTCGTAAACACATAGATCACGCATTCTTGTACGGATTACATAGGTTGCATACAAACCAGACATACATCATTGTGCAAATTGTAATCAGAAATCATGCACACATCAGTCTATAACATTATATAGCGAGTGCTCGAATCATATGCAAAGTTCACATCACAGGTTCAGGTTCCACAAACAAACACGTAGCGGTTAATTCATCATTAATCAAAAGTGTACGGTCCTGTCAAGTTAATGGCCCACTCAAGAGTACTACGACCCAGTTACAAAAGTGAAATTCAGCTCTTATATGCAAGGGCTTAAGAGCCCAGCTGTATACTATGCGGCCCATCTGGAGCAAGCCCACACCCCGTGTGCGGCAGCTCTAAAGTGTGGGACCCGGTTCTGATGGTGCGACCCATTGCTTCACGACCCAATAGTTATTTAACTAGTTAACTATGATTAACTAGTTATTTAATTTAGATCAACAGTGCAATTATTTCGGAAATTGTTTATCAGTTCATCAAGTAATAATATGACATTAAAGCTGAATCAAATCATCACCGAATCATCAGGTTTAGTTATCACATCACCCTAGAATATTCAGCCCACAATTAACATGCACCCATTATAATATTTATCATTCTTTTTGGTTTCACGAGGCCCTTATAACCATTTTAATCATTATACTCAAAACAGAATTTTATCACACCCTTTATTATCTTAACACATAAATTGTTAATCCCATAATCAATCAGTTTCCAATCAAGCATGCAAACGAGATCCATAAATCACACTATCATCCACACAAATTAACAAGAAGTTGAATATATACATATCTAAATCAATTAACCATTTAAAGTTCACAGAAATCATGGTGCAACCTCAGTTCCTAAGTCCCCATATCCTATTATCATGTCTCTTTAATGTCAACAGAATGATCTACATTAACCCTAGGTTACATGAGAACTTTGATTAATCATGCAATTTAACTAACACACCAGCACATAGCTGAGACCCTTCAATCCAGAATAACCAATATGGCACTAAACTACATATTCAAAACCCTATATGTCCATGCTTAATGTTCATGCATAAGAATTTATATGAATCCAAAGTAACTTCAAAGAGAAAAATCGCAAAAAATCAATAGGAATCAGATTAACACATGGTAGACGTACTAACCAAGTTACCAAAGAAGGAACAGCATGCTAGAATCAAACGAGAAGGATGCTTCGATCTCGTAAGGAGGCTGCCGTCGACTACAAGTGTGGAAGTGGGTGTTTAGGGTTTGTTATTGTTTGCAAAATATGGGAATGCATACCTGCGCTAAGAATGTATACACACAAGGAAGCATATCGGGCTTCCTATTGGGCTTGTATTGGCCGTGGACCAATGCTTAACCAATAGGGGTCTTTGGGTCGATATTAGCACACTTGGCCAAGGAGTAACAGATGATATGCGGCCCTATTACTTGATGCAGATGGTATTATTCGATAACACATTAACACATTGGTCACATAATACACGGTGTTCATGCAAACTATGTTATACACTTTCATGCAAAGGAAACGGGTTCAAAATATCCTATAAGCATACTATTAAAATTTACACGTACACTAGTCAAGTATCGCACATATAAGTTTAGTGTACATTTAGCCTAACGAACAGTCGAACAACTTACACATATTATATTACTAACACTCACTAAGAGCCATTATGTGTTTAACGTAACATGTGCTCAGTCAGTATGTAGTGAGACATAAAATGTAACCATGCAAGCTAGAAGTCAAGGAACCACGAAATACTAAGCTTGAAAGTTCGGGTTGTCACATCATCCCCAACTTGAAAGAAATTTCGTCCCGAAATTTGATAAGCAAATCCCGGAGGAATAAAGTGATAAATCAAGATGAATATAGATTTTTACTCAGGTGCCACATCCAATTTTGTCCTTAAAAACATATGTGAAATGACCAAAATGCCCTTACGGTGCATAGTTTGGCCATAAATGGTAAACCACACATATGTATGATATCCTACTGTTATAACATCATAAAATAAATTTTTTTACAGAATATTTTGGACTAGAACATCAGTTTATGTTTAAACCACTTTTATAAATCTTAAAATTACCAAAATGCCCTTACGAGACTTAATTTGGTTTTAAAATCTTTTTGGGCATATTTGCTGAAATCCTACTGATATCATAACATATTTTAAGCATAATAACTTATGGGACTTGTATATGACTCATCCGGTTACCCGTTTATGCTTATACGCGTTCGGTACGGTTTATGTAACTAGTTTGCATAAATTTGCCGAAACGGGCCAAACCTTATCATTTTTACTTCAAAATCCAGAATGTATTTAGTTTACCCATATTATATAAGCCTTCATACTTGTTGGGTCTAAGTTACATTTTATTCTGGTCATCGCTTAATCTAGCGTATCGTACCGTTTTTAATATCTCCAGCTAGCCGGTTTAAGTCTATGACTTAAATAAAACCCGTTAGCATTCTAATTGGTTATTTATTCCATCATTCCAGACTAGAGCCTTTCGGTAAATTGTACCTACGCTTACTTTATTGAATTAGGCTGAGTTATTATAAATCTTGCAATTTAAGACAGGAGCTAGCTCAGGTAAATACTCTTAACCTATTTTCCCTTATACGGGCTTGGGATACGGTAATATAATTACCGCATGGTCAGGTATGGGATTCGAAGACCAATAATTCGGGAAATTCAAATAACATGTTTTAATTCGTATTGCTTGACTGAAATATTGGGGGTTAATGCGACCGTGTCCTGGATATCCTTGTCTCATTAATTGCAAATGGCCACGACCTAAGCACGGGGTGTAGGCATACACCCGACAGATGCAATATGGTTTATTAAATAATTTTATACCCAATATGGGTTTCTCAATAAGGGAATAAGTGGTGTGTCGGTTAATCATGAACCGGCGTAGTACCGAGCCCCGTATGTACAACAAGTTATGTAAAACTGATAACATGAGATGTAGTTTGTCCCAAATATAAAATATTTCGTGCCTTGTGCACCTAAACCAATTTTCATAAACATTTTCCAATGTGTCAGTTGATTGTATTTACCATTGAAAACTGACGTATTTTCAAAAGTCTAAGTGACAGGTACAAATACGTAAATAGGCTGGAAGCTACTTGGGATTGTTAGACGAGGAACTTGCAACTCCTTCGCATAAGCCATTAGTCTGATAAACTTCTTTTGTTTAAATGATCTGCCTGTGGATTATTACAAGCTTGTCTCTACTTATTATTTTGGTATTTCAGATAATTGAGTTTGTAATAATAATATTTTATTCCAAAGAATTCCGTTGTGCTATTCTGTGTATGTTTGACTATGACGATACTAATCTTACGTCACGATACTCCCCACCAGGCTGAGCTGTAAATATCGGGGTGTGACAGGTCAGTTTTTCAAAACTTCGACTGCAAGAAAATTGACTATTAAATAAATTAACTAAGTGAGCAAATGATGTAATTGAATGAGGTGGAACGTTTAAGAGCCATTTTAAGGCTGATCCTGTTAGAGTAGAACCAAAACCCTTGTAGAGGCATGATTCCTTGAGATCCGGAGGGATAGGGTTAATCTCCATCCTTTCCCTATACTGAGCAATATGCTCTTCAGGATCCGTGGTTCCGTCATAGAGCTTCATGTTGGGGGTTTGAAATCTTTTTGCGATTTCAGCATCACATATAGGATATGCAAACCGGGATATCCTGTGGCTATCCTGAGACACTTCTGGAATTGGCTGGACCACCCCAGGTACACTGGATATCATATCCTTCAACTTCTGAAGCTCCCTAGAGAGTGCCGACGTCACACCTGTATCTTGCAATGATCCAATACCGTTAGTAGCGAGAGCATTAGTATTATTAGACACGTTACCAGCCTGAGAATTCTTGCCATATCCTGGAGCATATCCTGAGCTTCTCACAGTTGATACCCTGACCGATGAGGGTATCTCAGGAGTATGACTCTAGGATTGACTGGGAACAATATTTCCCTTGTTATCCTTGGTATATACTTCCGAACTGAATTTCAATGCTCTGGGCTGCAAGGGAGTGACAGTATCCTCAGCAGGCCTGCTTGAGCTAGATTTCAAGAGTTATATCTCTCTTATCAGCATCTGGTTGGTTTCCTGCTACTGCTTCATCTGATCCTGTATACTACCAAACAAAGTTAGAATTTCATCATTAGAAGCCATAATAGTAGTTCTCCCTAAGGCAGTAGATCTGTGGATATTCTGAGTAGGCACAATATCCTGAGTTGTTTGAGCTTCGGTCCTCCTTGGAGGAGCTTGAGGCTGAGAAGAAGCTTGCGTCCTTGGAGGTGGTGGAAGCCCCGAACCGATTGTTGCAGAGGTTGTAGCAGACATGGTAGAAGAGCTCATGTTTGATTTTGAGGCCATTGAAAGCAGTTGTGCAAAAAGTTTTGAGAATAGAAAACCAAGTAGTGATTTTAAGAAAGCTTTTAGTAGAAATAGCACCACTTGCCCCACGGTGTGCTAACAATGTGTGTTGAAAATATTCTGATTATGTTGTTATTCAAAAATAGTTTTCAGGATATAGCTTAGGATATCGAGCTATATCAATGATCAAACAATGAGCAGAAAAGTAAAGAGTGACACGAGATGTACGAGGAAAGCCCTTGATCAATCTAGATCGCCGGCACAAAACCTCGGGAGCTGACAATCCCAACTGCCTTGTTCTTCTCATTACTTCAAATTTCAGGATACAATGCAGGATATGATACGGATCAACTAAGTGTTACAACGAATTTCGAGTGTAAGTGTTGGTGATTGCGAGTGACTGTAGCTAGTAGAAAGCAGAAGTGTGTGTGTCTATCAATCCGTTCATTCCTTTTTATAGCAAAATAGAAACAACAAACTATCCTATAAATAAGGGATGCTTCGAATATTCCCCTTTAAACGTTGGAGACCCCTTCTTTCCGGCTTCAACGTTATCTTCTCAACTGTTTAGTCTGAGTCTTCAGGAGAAGCAGTCCACTTGAACGTTATAGGCATGCCTTGCTAATCTGCACGTGAATAATCAGTTACTACCAGGATACTGCATCAGGATGTTACCAATATCCTGATCCGGTATCCTTGTCACAAACATAACTATTATCGTCAGGATATAATTCAGGATATATGTTTAGAAAACCACCCATAACATTTGTCCCCAAAATATATCTGTTGGAATTCTAAATTCAAACGGATATATTTTAAAGTTTATCACTCGGATAGTGGCAATTATGATGATTGGACGCTTGAAGTGATTTGCCACAGTCTCGATGGATTCCAAAGACTTGAGTTACGTGAATAGCCAAAGGGATGCATGCCATTCGCCGTATGTCGGTGAGAAAGCACAGTCTATCAGGCCAAAGCGTGTACTCAAAGTCCTTGAGAATAGTCGAATCACTTTGGGTAGTTGATGTCTATCACCCAGGATAATCTAATTTCGATTTCAAGATCGCAATCTCTGATTTTATGTGTTTATGTGTTTCGATTCTGATCTCGCAACCGCCGATTCTTCGATTTATGTGGGATTTTATGTGTTTTACGTGGTTTTATATGTTCATTTTGTTAGCGTTTTGAGATAAAGAGTGTTATGCTCTATAATGATGATTTTGATTTAACTCTTCTCGCTCCGCAAAACACACACAACTCACGACGCCACGCTAACAAATCGTAGGCAATCTATGGATTCTCACATGCTATGTTACTCGCTACTCGCACTCGCTACTATCGAACGAGCTCGCGAAACTTGAATGATAGGTGAATACGTGCAATATATGAAGGTGAATACGTGCAAAATATAGTTGATTATGTGCTTCTGTGCTCTACATGCTTATGTGCCTATGTGTTTACGTGCTTATGTGGTTTATGTGCCTATTGATTATGTGCTTATGTGTGAACGTGTTCATGTGCTTTATATATAAAAGTAGCGCGTGGTGATGCGCTAGACTATACTAGATTTAATCGAGATCTCGTCTGAATCTTATGACGATGTCTATTGCAGACAATGTCATCATTTGGATATCACACTGCTCGCGTTTCCCGCCGCAACCACGCTTACAAACGCATCGCCTCGCTAGTCACCAAGGAAATGGCCAAGGTCATTCTTCAAATTGTCAGCGAGATTAACGAGATTGGTAGCAAGTCCTCTGAGGAATCTAGGACCGACTCTCCCTGAGCTACTTTTAGCTTTAAGCAGTGTAACACCTCGTAAAAACATGTCCAATTATGTGAAGACACGTGTCCTAAACCCTAATCTTGTGAAAGATTGAATTACAAGGACTTAAGTTGTTAAACGATGAAAATATGTATGCGAAAGGACTAAAGTGTCAACATGCCAAACATGTGCCTCTGATTGACCACACACGATGAATATATTCTTAAATGAGTAATTATTCAAATATAAGAAGCCATTTTTGAAAGTAAACGAAAGTTTACTAGATACAGGGGTTAAACATGTCAACATGTTAATTCTTACCTCTGAATGACCTTTTAACGAACCCGGGGCTTCGTAATGTTCGATTATACTCCCAAGAATATGTGATAACAAATTCACAAGGTTTCGGTATCGTTTGGTGATGATTGTGCAAGAAATCAAGAAGAAGGGTTAAAAGCATCAACATGTTTAAATTAACCTCTGAGTGACCTTTACTCGAAACTTGAAGCCTAACAATACACTCCTAATAATAATTATAATCCATCTCAAAGTTCATTTATACCAAATTATACCTTAAAATGACTTGGAGAGGTTAAACATGTAAAAAAAATGGAAGTATTTTAAGGTTTTAGAGAGCCAGGGACTAAATGTGACAACTTCTGAAAGTTGTGTGAGGGCTAGCGTAGTGCGACCACACCCACTATATGATGTGGCGTGACGCGACGGGTCAATTTTGACAGAATGTGCATGGCATCTGCAGGTTGTCTTCTTCCTTGTGCTCCAAACCAAACTAACTCGAATTCTATGGCCTTGTTGATGGTTTTTAATACCACTTGGACACCTGGAGCCATATTACAACCTCCCTAACACCTATGATGATCTGGTGTGAGTCCTTTGCACTATAAATAGGCTCCTTTGGGCAGCCATAATCCTTGAACCTTCATTCTAAACTCTCACATCTCACTAGCTTGAGCATTCTTTAAGATTCCTGATCAAGAGTGAGCCCACCATAGTTCAATCTTCATGCAAGGACCTGCTGTAAGTGTCCTTAGCCACTTTAGTTTAGCTTTTATGTGTTTAATGTCACACCCCCAAAATACCACTCGCGTAAACACCGCAGGGCATGTGACGTACCAGGATCTTAGCCACCAATCACATTGAACTCATAGGTATATGTAAATAAAACTTTCATTGGTTAACAATAAGTGTTACAACATTACAATAATTCACAGTTTACAGCGGAAGCATAAATCATTCGTTAAGTGTTTATAAACCATAAGTAAAAAGCCATTAGTCCTGTATTGTGTTTCCATGTATCTCGACCCATGACCACTCCAGCCTCCTAGACAGCAAGTTCCAATGATATGCACCTAAAGTCCTGCAAGGCATGGAACAACGAATCAATAACAAAGTTAAGCGAGTTCACAGTTGGGTGTTTGTTAAGTTATTTCAAAAACATAGTTTCCTTTAGCTGGCATCCTTGCCGTGGGGGTTACCACATAGTTTAAAAACGTGAATTGTTTAATCCCATTTACTTTGGCCATACAGTCGTGGGGGCTACCCCATGTTTACACTACTAGACTCGTTACCATATCGACTACTGACGTTAGTCATGTATATGTGCCCTTGCGTCAATGTCTATCATCATTGACGTGCCCCCATTGGCCTCGGCGATTAAGTCGATATAACAGGAGGGACTTAGTGATAGAGTTTTGGTCTAGTTAACTTTAAACTGTCCAAAGCGGACGAGGAATAAATATTCCTTAACCCATTTTGTCCTACCCAAGAAGGACGAGAAAATCCATATTCCTTAACCCATTCCCAACCCTGGGAATCCCATGCCTCGAAGAAAGTATGAACTCACCTGGGTTTGCTCGACTGATAAACAAAATGGTCACTTGAGCTATATGTGGTCAACCACATCCTAACATGGTTACCATACAAGTCAGGTCAAAGTTCAAGTTGTGCACATAAGTTTACACAGAACTAACAAGTCAAGAACACGTAATGATCATCTCATACACATTGAACATGTTAAGTAAATCAGTTAAACATATAAAGCCCAAACTTTTGTGATTAGGATATATTGGGCTGAAGTAATAGTGTAAGCCCATTAGCATCTTGTGCGGTTGGATAGTTGAAACCCAGACAATTACCCGGCCCAACATGTTGTGCGATCAGCACAACCTTGTGCGATCCACAGCATGTTGTGCGATCCAATAAACAACCGGCCCAAACTAATAAGTAACCCAACATGTACACGGCCCAAACAATTAGCAGAAATCAACTTGTGCGATTCATGTGAACTTGTGCGATTGAGTTGGGCCACATGGCCCATTAACGTAACAACTAGGGGTGTTCAAAATCATCCGAATCAGAAACCGAATCCGATTTATCCGATTAATCGAATCTGATTTATCCGATTATCTGAATCCGAATTATCCAAAAATTCGGATATCCGAAATTCGGATATCCGAAATTCGGATAATCCGAATTTTCGGATTCGGATTCGGATAGTGATTCCAGAAAGTTTCGGATATTTCGGATATCCGATATCCGATTTTTTTTAAATGTACGGTCTATATAATACCACTATAGAAAACAAAACCTAACCCTAATCTCTTTCTATCAGCCGCTCTCAGTCTCTCACCTCTCATTCACTCACACTCGAACTCACCCCACGAACAAGATCTGAAATCGAAGATCTAGATCTGTGTGACTAAATCGAAGATCCAATAATCAAAACAAGATCTGAAAATCGAAGATCCAAGGTTTGTTTCTGTTTCATACGAATTCAAGTTGCTGAGTTTTTCGATTAGTTATGTATGATTTGTTTCCTATTTCATCGATTTGTTTCATCTTCCAAATCCAAGTTTATGATTTTTTCGATTAGTTATGTATGATTTGTTCATAGATGGTTCATACGACTTTTGTTCATAGATTTGTTCACAGATTTTTGTTCATAGATTTGTTCACAATTTTTTGTTCATAGATTTGTTCACAGATTTTTGTCCATTCATATTTTTTCGATTTTTGTCCAGTTTATGATTTGTTCACAGATTTATGTTCATCGATTTGTGCTTATGTTTGATTGTTGTTGGATCGGGATATAGGGAGGGTAGATGACATAAGATTTAGAAATAAAGGCATAGTTTTTATCATAATTATTCATGAAAGTTGTGAAATTCAATTGGGTGAAGAGGTTAGTTAGCTGTTACTCAAAAAAGGATTATAATTTTCATATAAGATGATGTGTTAATGTGTTGGATCGAAAAGGCAGCAACTGTTAGTGGTAAAAATTGAGAATTTATTGTTTATGTACTTTAGAGTTTAGGTTGTGTCTTTTCTATGTTCTATTGTTTACTACATGTTCAGTGATTTTTATTATAACAATATATTGTTCATTGTAAATATATATTATGTTGTATCAACCTTTTAGCTAGACTGAGCTCATTTATGTTTTTGCGCAGCAGGTTTCATATGGTGCCTTGAAAGTTGGAAGGATGGATTGGAATCTGATGCTTGGATTTGGAAGATTATGTTTTTATTTCGACTTTTAAGACAATGTTTTGCGTTATTTTGGACATGTTATGTGATTTAGAACAATGGATTGTTTTGGTTTGCTTTTTTTTTTTGAACATCAGATCTTTAATTTGCTGTTTGGTTTGTTGAAACTTTTATTTTGAAACTTACTTTTTTAGAGTTTCGGATATCCATTTCATTATCCGAATCCGTATCCAAAATTTCGGATATCCGAAGTCGGATATCCGAAATTTCGGATACGGATAGTGAAATCTACTATCCGAAATGTTCGGATATCCGGTTTTGAACACCCCTAGTAACAACTTAAACAACTGTGTGTGTGGCCCAAGGCTTGTGCGATCGGCACTGTCTTGTGCGATCCACAAGTCTTGTGTGATCATGCAAAGCTGTGTTGTACCTTAACTTGTGCGACTGTATTGTACGACCCGACACTTGTGCGATTGAGCTCTTGTGTGATTCAAGAACTTGTGTGATTACATTTGTGTGAACCGTTTGAGTTTCCTAAAACCATGCAATTCGGTTACAACAATTCTAACAGTTTCCTAATCTGCATTACTTGGTCAAAACAATCAACCAGTTTCCATATAATCCTTTATTCGATCAAAATAAGGTTTTTATCCATGAATCCTAAAAATCATTTATTTCATAACAACAACCTAATACTAAATTGTCAGATTATTGGTTGTGAATCATCATGCAACACTTCATACTCAATCATACAATTAATCCGAATATATAAACATACAGCCGATTACATCTATTCGGTTCTTAAATATCTAAGTTAACATCAAATCACCATGCCGTTCCTAGGGCGACAATCATTATCATGCAATTCGATTTCATCATATCCTCTAATCGTTATAGCTAATCATGTGTATCTAGTACCCTAAATCATTATGCGAGATCATAAACAATCACACAATCCAACGATAACAAAACACTAACCGGGATATGAGATAGGACCGAGATGATCTTTGAGAGAGAGAGAGGTGCTGCCATCGAGATGAGGAGAGGGTGGAGAAGATTAGGGTTTTTTGTGTGATAAGTGTTTGCAAATAACGAGGAAAACAAAACCTCATAAAGGTTATGTTTTGGTTTATATAGGAGGATGGTCGATGTGACAACCCTCACCAAACCAGGTATCCGTACGACTTAATTAATGATTAATTACTGCCTAATTACTGTGCTTGTTTGAACTAGCTGATGAACTGCTACTTGATATCTGATACATGTACTTACTTGCATCATACTTTACTTATCGTCACTACATTATTTACATGCTGAACCTTAGTGACAAACATGATGCACAAAAAGCACAGTAGCACAATAGCGGATAACCTATTGAACATGCTGATAAAGCCAGCATCAGGCAGACACTGCCTCTAAGGCCTGTAAGAGCCTGAGATAATTGCTACACTAATGGTGAGTGTAGGGATACAAGGGTTGTAGAACTGCGTCTCTAGGAATAAGTTACAATGACTGGATGTGCCTAAAACGTACTCTAAGCACAAAACTCAGCACTTTACATAACAATCCGGCTTCTAGCTAACTAGTAAAGTGCCAAAACATGAGAAAAATATTACTAGACACTTTCCAAAGTGTCGGAAATAAGTTGTGTCACTAAAAATAACAATAACGACACTTTAAAGCTTTATTAAGCGCTTTAACGGATTACTATCCAACCGAACAACCGGGCGTTACCCGAAACATGAAAATATTGTTATTTTCATTATTTATCTTTTTCTGAGTCAGTTAGGGTCCCTGAATACCCTAACACCCGCATTAAAGCTCAACACTCTAGTAACTGGGTTAATCCCTAAACTTAACTTAGTTTAACTTAACTATAACCTAACTAATACTTGGAATCGAACTAGTACCCCCCCCCCCCTCTCTAACCGTCCCCAACTAAGAGGGGACATACCTTGTACCTTGGTGATTATTTTAATCACCATTGCCTAATATCTATTAGACACAATTTCCATTGGATAATAACTCTAAACTTAGTCTATAAGTTCAACCAATTACACAACATAATTATCATCACTTAAACTCACCAAAGAACTCTCTCTCTCTCCCTAGAAGCTTACGGCCGAACACCCCCCTCCCCATACATCCATTTTCGGTTTTCATCAAGCCATTCCAACATCACACAAGCTTCAAGGATCGCATATAAGGAGTCTTGGTGCACTCGGAGTTCGAAGGACCTCTTTCTCTAGCTTTTATCCACCTCTTTTGCGCGTAGATTCTTCCCTAGCCTCGAGCTAGAGGTATAATGCTTAAAACTCGTACTTGAACTAATCTAAGGTGGTTAATAAGATGTATGATGATTAAAACTCGGAATCTTGCATTTTGAAGCATTAAAGTTTACTAAACTTGCAAGTATTGTTGGTTAAAAGCACATAAGTTGTGTAAAACTTGTAGTAATTAAAATATATGATTATTTAGGCCCGATCTATGATGTGGTAGCTCGGATCATCGTTTAACCCGGTTAGGTAAGGTCATGGATCTTAACATAAGCATGTTTTGAATGATACAAGGGTTAAAAGGTGAAACTCTACCACACGCGAATCATGAACTTGTGTAAAAGAGTTTTACTTGTAAAATTGTGTTTAAAACTAGCAGATCTACGCATCTGCAAGTGGTATTTTCGAAGAACCACGTATCAAAGAAATCATGTATTTAAAAGATGGATTTTACACTAACAAGCATGATTTTTATAAAACCACAAGTGTGTAAACACTTGTGAAATGAAAAGATCCGACAAAATAACAGTTTTTGTAAAAGATGACGGGAAGTTGTAAAGATGGATTTTCTCTAAAAACGAGGTTTTTACAAGATCAAATTACCTTATATGAAGATCTACTAAATTTAAGGGGATTTACACCACAGTTTTGGGAAAACTACAAGTTCATGTAATTTTTGGCAATTTACACATATGTTGATTAGTTGTTGTGAGAAAAGTTGTTCGGATCAAATAAAGAAAATTGTTGAGTTGATTTGTTAAAGAAAATGATACGCTTGAAAGCGTGGCCACCTCCAGTTACAGAGGAAACTCTGGCGAAATTTTTCTAAAAACCTAACACTTAGAACCATTTACACTACAAGCGTTAGAATTATTTTTGACATGTTTTCGAAACATAAATTTCGCCATGACTTTATTTACTAAATATTCGGAGGTGGGATTTTTACAGAATTTAACGTGATAAATATATATTTTCACACACTGTTTATGATTATTTTGTGGAAATACATAAATATTATTTTTAGAGTAAAAATAATATTTACGAACGTTAACGAATCCAAAATAATACGAACGCTTTCACCATAAATATATAGGTTACACCTGTAATTATATTACCACTCGATTGTTAAAACGTAACTTACGCACTTACGGAAACATTTATGAACGCGTATTTTAACAACGTATTATTGGAGAAAAATTATGTGAAATGAAAATATAATATTTTTGAGAAAAATACTTATATTTTGGAATTGGAAATATATATATATTAAGTGAGACTTAATGACTTAATTTGAACGCACATGTATTGAATCCCCCATCCTTGGGAAGGAGATTAACTACCAAGTATATACAGAACGTAAACACGAAATAGTTGTCTAACTATTTCCCAAAGACTTAAACTATAAAGCTAAGGCACGGCCGTCCGTCTAATAGAATTAGCACTTGTAGGTCGTCGCACAGCTGCCTGATTTGGAGTACTTGGTAGAGACGCACCGACTGTGAGTTCATGTCCCCCTTTTCTCTAACTGTTTTCAGTTTTCTTAACGGCGGGGGTGAAATACATGTT
>JARYGA010022865.1:0-28729 GCA_030545235.1 Helianthus tuberosus
GACATTCGATGTCGAGGTCGCCACCGGAAGAACCGTCGCCGTTAATTCTATTCTTCGTGATTGTACCCTTGAACTCAACAATCACATCTTTCCGATTGACCTTATTCCGATGCAGCTCGGAAGTTTTGACATCATAGTAGGCATGGACTTTCTTCGTGAAAACCATGCTGAAGTTGTGTGCTTCAATAAGATGATTCGATTCTCGCTCGCGAATGGTGATTTATTGTGTGTTTATGGTGAAACTGCGTCGAAGGGTCTCAAGCTCATGTCATGTGTCAAAGCTAGCAAGTATCTTCGTAAGGAATACAGAGCTTTCTTGGCTAACATTGTAGTAGCGGAGAAGGAAAAGAAAGAAAAGGCGGTAAACCAAGTACCTGTTGTTTGCGAATTCCCCAATGTTTTTCCTGATGATCTCCCAGGACTCCCGCCAAGTCGTGATATCGACTTTCGTATCGACCTCATTCCTGGAGCAAACTCTATTGCTAGAGCTCCTTATCGACTCGCTCCGTCCGAAATGCGTGAACTCTCGAGTCAGCTCCAGGAACTGCTTGATAAAGGCTTCATTCGCCCGAGCACTTCTCCATGGGGCGCACCAGTCCTTTTCATCAAAAAGAAGGATGGGTTGTTCAGGATGTGCATCGACTATCGGGAATTGAATAAGTTGACAATCAAGAATCGCTATCCTCTGCCTCGAATCGATGATTTGTTTGACCAGCTACAAGGCGCTACGTGTTTCTCCAAGATCGATCTACGCTCAGGCTATCACCAACCACGCATCCAAGAGGAGGATATACCCAAAACCGCCTTTCGCACTCGATACGGCCATTATGAGTTCATTGTTATGCCTTTTGGTTTAACCAACGCACCCGCAGTTTTCATGGATCTGATGAATCGGGTGTGTAAACCATTTCTTGACCGCTTTGTCATCGTGTTCATCGATGATATCCTGATCTATTCCAAGTCGAAAGCCGAACACGCGCAACATCTACGTTTGGTTTTCGAGCTACTCCAAGGGAATCGACTCTATGCCAAGTTCTCCAAGTGCGAATTCTGGCTAGAGGAGGTTCAATTCCTCGGTCACATTGTCAATAGTCAAGGTATTCATGTCGATCCCGCGAAGATTGAAGCAGTTAAGAGTTGGGTTACACCGAAGAACCCGTCTGAAGTCCGTTCTTTTCTCAAACCGGCGAGCTATTATCGTCGATTTATCGAAGGGTTCTCTAAAATCGCTGTGCCGCTTACCGCTCTCACGCATAAAGACAAACCTTTTGTTTGGGGAACTGAACAAGAGTCTGCTTTCCAAACCCTCAAGCACATGCTCTTCAAAGCTCCTGTCCTCACTTTACCTGACGGAAACGACGACTTTATCGTCTATTGCGATGCCTCGAACCTTGTTCTTGGTTGTGTTCTCATGCAACGAGACAGGGTTATCGCTTACGCATCTCGTCAGCTCAAGATCCACGAGAAAAACTATACAACCCATGACCTCGAGCTTGGCGCAGTTGTTTTTGCGTTAAAGATTTGGCGACACTACCTGTATGGTACCAAGTGTACGATCTTCACCGATCATAGGAGCCTACAACATATCTTTAACCAGAAGGAACTTAATATGCGTCAACGCTGATGGGTGGAACTTCTCAACGATTACGACTGTGAGATCTGTTATCACCCAGGAAAAGCAAATGTCGTTGCCGACACCCTCAGCAGACGGAGCTACCTGCTCAGCATTCGTAATATCCAAGCCCAATATGATCTCGAAACCCTCATCCGTGAAGCCCAACATGCTTGTTTTAATGAGCACACATTGAAAAAGGAAAGGATCTATCACGATGGAGCTCAGCTTGTGAATAAGTCGAATGGGATATTCCACTTTCTGGACCGAATTTGGATCCCTAAGCGGACCAATTTACGACAGATTTTGATGGACGAAGCCCACAAGTCTCGATATTCTATTCACCCCGGTGCCGATAAAATGTACCAGGACCTTCGCTACAAGTACTGGTGGCCGGGCATGAAGAGAGATATCGCTCTCTATGTTGGAAAGCGCCTGACTTGCTCGAAGGTCAAGGCTGAACACCAAAGGCCCTCTGGCTTACTCGAACAACCCCCGATCCCTATGTGGAAGTGGGAAAGTATAACCATGGACTTCATAACGAAACGTCCGCGTATGCCATCAAGTCACGACAACATCTGGGTTGTCGTTGACCGTTTGACCAAATCTGCTCACTTTTTGCCAATACGGGAAGACTACAAGGCAGAAAGATTAGCCCGAATCTACACCGATGAGATCATTTGTCAACGTGGGACGCCTCGCGACATCATCTCTGACCGTGATGCTCGGTTTACCTCGCATTTATGGGAAACGTTTCAAACGGCTCTCGGTACTATGCTTAATCTAAGTACCGCATTCCACCCTCAAACCGACGGTTAGACTGAAAGAACGATTCGTACCCTTGAAGACATGCTCCGTTCGTGTGTCATAGATTTCGGTGGTAATTAGGACGCTTACCTGCCATTAGTCGAATTCTCGTATAATAAAAATTATCATTCCAGCATTCAAATGGCACCGTTTGAGGCTTTATACG
The DNA here is from genome assembly GCA_030545235.1 of Helianthus tuberosus. Classification (NCBI taxonomy): domain Eukaryota; kingdom Viridiplantae; phylum Streptophyta; class Magnoliopsida; order Asterales; family Asteraceae; genus Helianthus; species Helianthus tuberosus. The sequence continues at coordinate 2,586 of JARYGA010022865.1, forward strand.
GAAGAAAATTTCGATCGCCTATTCTATGGCACGAGATCGGGCACTCGCAATTAACCGGTCCTGAGCTATTGCAAGAAACGACTGTCAAAGTCCTCCAAATTCGAGACAATCTGCTGAAAGCTCGGAGTCGTCAGAAAAGTTACGCCGATAGACGACGCAAGCCCCTTGAATTTTACGTTGGCGACTACGTACTCCTAAAGGTATCACCTTGGAAGGGTGTGGTCAGATTCGGTAAGAAAGGGAAACTAGCACCTCGATATGTTGGACCTTTTAAGATTCTGGAAAGGATCAGAAAATTCGCCTACTGACTCGAACTACTGGAGGAACTTAGCAACGTCCACCCGACTTTCCATGTGTCGAGCCTCAGAAAGTGCCTGGCTGAGCATGATTTAATTGTTCCTCTAGAAGATCTTCAAGTAAACGAAACACTACACTTCGTGGAGAGGCCTGTCGAAATCATGGATCGCCAAACCAAGCAGCTCAGACGCTCGCGCATTCCCATTGTGAAGGTTCAATGGGAAGGCAATCGAGGCGCATAGTTCACTTGGGAACTCGAAAGCGACATGAAGGCGAAGTACCCACAATTGTTTGTTACGGCTTCGGCCTAATTTCGGGACGAAATTCCCTCAACTAGGGGAGGCTGTAACACCCCGTGTTTCGAAAGTCAAAGTCAAAGTCAAAGTCAAAGTCAAAATCAAAGTCAAAGTCAAGATTGAAGTCAAAGGGAGACAAGATTGCTAATTGTGATCTGTTACTCCTTGTTCAATTCCTGTTTTGACTTCTTTGACTTGTAGATAGTCTATTTTATGCTTTACGTTAGTTGTATTATGTGGAGTATTTGTTAATAATCGAGGTTTAATCGCTATTTATCGATGTTTATCGCATGATTAATCGCTTTATCGCTTATCGCAGTCGCACTCGCGACTCGAATTACGCATTCTGGTTATGGTTTTTATGTGTGTGTGTGCCCTTTATGTGTTACTTGTGCATGATACTTATGTTTTATGATGTGGTGATTAATCAAAACGCAATCGCAACTCAATCGCAAATGCTAAACCAACAATAAATAAGGATGATTGTATGTGATATAGTAGTTGGGATTAAAAGTAATTTGAATAGGAAACTCTATCGCATCGCAACACTCAACATTCGAATCGAAACTGCAAAACTCGTCGCGCCGTGCACTCGAACCGAGTGGCCAGCCGACCGAGTTGCCACCCGATCGGACTGCCATCCGATCGAGGTGCCACTCGACCGAGGTGCCACCCACCCAGGTGCCACCCGGTCGGATTGCCACTCGACAGAGCTGCTACCCGGACGGGCTGCCACTCGACCGACCAGCCCCTCTTTCCTCCTTTCCATTTATGGAAACCCTATAAATACTCCACATGTCAACCTCACTTGATGTTGACAGCTCTCTCTTCCTCTCCACTCGTTCCAGCCACTATTTCTTCAGATTTCTAGCGATTCTTGTAAGTTTTCCGCCTAAATCTTGTACTTTCTTAATCTACATGCACTCCTACACATTTCTATATTTTGAATCTTAACATTTAACCGTGAAATCACTAGATTTGAGGTGTTCTAGGATGATGTCATCATGGTGTTCTTATGAACTTCATGTTTTAGCTTCAATCCACCAAGAACAACTTAGATCTGAACGATTTCCACACAAATAAACAAAGATCTTTCATAGATCTGAACATATTCATGGTGAAAAGGATTGAAAGATGGTTTTCCAACTTTCTTTCAACTCTTTTACACTCAATGCACTCAAGACCGATAGAATCGGAGCTTGATCTGATCTTCTACTCTTTCTTCTTGAAGTGTTGGTTCAAGATCTGGATTCTATCCACGAGATTACCGATTTCGGGTTAAACATGAAACACCGTCACGAACCTGTGAACGGGTCAGATTTGGGTGATTCCTGTCCGAACGGGTCACTAAGTCTTGATGAGGTTCTGTTGTTTAGCATGATATCAAAAGTATCGATAACACGACAAACTACCAAAACAACCAAGGAAGAAGACGATCAGGTCATCTGGGATGGATTGCCGTCCGATCAGATTGCCGTCCGATCGGATTGCCACCCGACCGGACAGCCACCCGATCTGATTGCGCCTTGGGTCCCACTCTTAAATTTTATTTCAATTGAGGTTTGAACATCGAATGGATTGCCGTCCGATCGGATTGCCATCCGATCGGATTGTCACTCTACCATGTGATGTTTTGACTTCAACACTTAAACAAATTTTCAACATGTTCAATCCGAACGGATTGCCACCCGATCGGATGGCCATCCGATCGAGTGACCGTTCTGCTGTGAACTTGTTCTAAACTTGAGAATCCTCGCCAATCAGATTGCTGTCCGATCGAACGGCCGTTCGATCGACCGACCTGAAGGGTAGAGATACTTCTCTGTTTTCAAAATGCTACAACGAAAACTTCAAAAGACAAACCATCATACACAAACACATCCATTCCAAACAAGGTGACAATCCAGTCGAGTGGCCACCCGATCGGGCGACCACCTGAACGGATTGTCATCCGGTCGACCGGTCACCCAATCGGATAGCGATCCGACCGGATTACCATCCGACCCTCTTACACTTCGTTTCATTCTACGCACCGCTCATCATTTGTGCTATCGTTCTGATCAGGCTAACTTTGCTCTCTAGCGCTCCCTTCAATCCATCATCGCTATGAGTGTACCTGATCCCTTTTTGCTTTACGCACTTTTGGGTGTTACATACGTTAGTTATTCTAAATCACATCGAACACACTACGCAATACTTTGAGCGCTAACCGTTACTACATGTTATACGCGGCTTAATGAATGCTTGTTTGTTATGTTTACACATGGAATGCTGTCTACCTGCCTTAGCAACGATAGTCCTATAATTTGGACTCAGCACCTGTTCACTCAGGGGTTGTTAAGGACAATTTGTTACATGGCTCACACTGGTGAGTGTGTATTACGAACTTCCTTGGGCAGTCAACCCGCAGTCATTGGTATCGATAGGTTCATGTCGATAACTAACATGGCTCATTTTACACAGTGTGCTTAGGATGTTTATATGCATGGCTTGCTGTGAAATCGAGGCTAGGAAAGGTCTAGAAACAAATAAACAAGTGTCTGTATTTGAAATCTGAGTTGTCGGAACAGAACAATTTGACTAGATCTTGTCTGTAATAATTATGTTATATTTTATGTCATGGTATGGGACATGATGCTTTAAATAGTTGGTAACTATAGTTGTTATGGAAACTTCTGGACAATCTGTTTCGCTCAGTGCCACGCCCCGATGTTTCCGCCATCGGTTGGGGTGTGACAATCCTCCTAATACACAACACACACTCCATCTTCTACAACATTCAACTACACATTACCAACAACCTCAACCACTACCACCATCGGCAAGCTTCACCAGACCACCACCACCATCAAGCTCCTCCGGACCACCACCACCGTCAAGCTCTACCGAACCACCACCACTATCAAGTTGCACCAGACCACCACCATCATCAAACTTCACCGGACCACCACCACCACCGTCAAGCTGCACCATACCACCACCACCGTCAAGCTCCACCGGACCACCACCACTGTCAAGCTCCACCAGCATGTGACCACCATCTCCGGCGTCAACCACCATTTCCACCGTCGCACGATATGTGATGTAATGTCGGCATTATGTAATCTTGACTTGAATTTATAGAAATCATGTAATGACAGATTTTAATGAAAAGTATTGGTGTTTTGTTGGATTATTGAGTTCAATTTGGTTAATAACAAAATCTCATGCGAGTTAATCGTGTTTTGTTGGTAAGAAATATGGAAATCCATCTCCGGCAAAGTTTCCGGCAAAGTCTTCGGCTCAAGAAATAGCGGCGATACATCCTTCAGCGGCGTTGTTTTGGACTAATAGCGTCTAAGAGCTAGTGACAAGGCAATAGTGACGACGTGTTGCCGCTATTGCTTTTAGCAACAACAATGAGGGTCTTTAGCGATGAAATTTGTCGCCGCTAAAGCTTGGTTTTCTTGTAGTGTCTCTAGTTCCTCTATTTTTGTGATAAAGTCTTAAAAAGGATTTGAATAATTATCTCAAAAGGAACTCTCCATTCCAAAATAAAAGGAACAACATACTTGTACCTTGGGGTACAGCTGCAAGCAAGGAAATCCCAACTCTTTTGCTATTTCGACCAAAATCAGGCCAGGAAGGTTGCAAGACTCAATTCAAAAGGGGATCCAAGGTTCCGGTAGCGAGTACAAGTAAACCTTCTTATTTCTTTAATTACGCAAAAGGTAAATAATGTTTTCAGGGGCAGCTCGAAGGGTGCGTGTCCCACCTCAGAATATACTCCCGTATCCAGACTCCTATATTCAGTCTTACAGGTGAATGTACACTAATGATATCTGTAAGGCATTAAATGCAAGACCATGAGAGCTCAGGCTATAGCTTCTGCAAAATCAGAGAGATGATGGTTTGACTTTAGGTGTGTCCCGTTTGGGGATCTTTTCTTCAACAGCACATGATTAGCATTTTTCAATGTTTCATCATTTTTTATGCTGAGGGTGAGCTGTAAGATTAAAGCAATGCAAAGTATTATACGAGGACTAGGCTGTTGCTCCCGCAAAATCAGAAGTCCAGGTATAATACCCCAGATATCACCACGCACAAAGACCTAATATGTCAGAAATAGAAAGCCCTTCAAACAAGATTTCGGGGATTACCCATATATCCGAGAGATGTTCCCCACGAGATAAGTAAGTTTGATATTTAGGTTTAAATCTCGAACACAATCTACTAAGCATGTAAAAACCTACTGGCATATCATCAGTGAGACCGTTTATCACATTTGACTTTCCAATTCTTTAGCGTACTGTGACTGTCTACTGATGTACTATCATTTCCTCTTTTTCACAACAAAACTCTTTTTCATTTTCTCATGTTTTTGGCTTTTTCAAATTTTCTAATGTTTTTGAATTTTCAGAAATTTCTTACTCCCCCTAAAATTCAAAACCATTTAAAGAGAATTTGAAAACAAACTGTACAAATAAAGTGACAACTGTTGTGAATTGCTTCAAATCGCCATCCACTTGGCATAAACAATCAGAACTCCCCCTGACAACAAACTATTTTCCCATTATGATTTCAAAACACTCAAGTTTGTTTTAATCAAATGGTTTTTCCGGAAAATTAGTTTTGTCGATACCACATGTAGGAATGGGGATTAATTCATCACATTGTTTTCAAAATACCACTTGTATGAAAGTTAAATCAAATTCAACTTAATGACCTTGATTAACCACTTGTAAGTGAAAACCTCTTTTTCAACCACTTGTAGGCTCACTTATCAACCATACCATTTGCAAATTGAAATATGACAATTTTCAAGAATAAGAATACCACTTGTAAGTCAAAATATCACAGATGTGAATTTCTCAAGAAAGATGCCGATTCATACTCCACGATTACCAACTTGGGAGCTCCGGAAAGTCCAAAGTTTAGTCATGATAGGTTCTATCCCAGTTACTAACCTGGGATGGCCCATCTTCATCTGGTTTCTTTGTTTTCTTTTCATAAAATTCCTTTACCCCTTTGACCTTCTCGTCAACCATTTTTCCAAAAATATGCTTCACTTTAGGGTTAAATGCTTTTTAAACATCAAATTCTTTCTTTTCAGAAAAAAAATTATTTGAAATCTCAACTTTGCCAACTTTTTGTTTAAAATTTTCAGCTTGCAATGGTGGAAAGTTTACATCATCCATTGGCAGTACTGACTTTTCTTTTTTAAGCTCAACTTGTGGCTCCTCTGACTTTGATGAGTCAGATTCATCGCCAGAACTAGCATCAGATTTCTTAACAACCCAGTTGTGATTGTCAAGATTCACCTTTCTTTAGTAAAAAAATTTTGAACTTTCACCAACCTCAAACTTTGAATTTTTGAAAACTTTAAATTGTTTGATTGGTAGTTCATTCTCAACCATCTTTTCTTTCAGTTTTTCAGAGACTCCCTGTTTTGTTTGGATTGCCTTTGGACAATTTCTGGCAATGTGACCAACTGTTTTGCATTGAAAACAGGTTCTTATCTCCTTCTTTTGATGAGCAACATCGTTCTTCATTCCTTCTTGCTTCTTCACAAGGAATTCTTTGTTTGTCTGCTTCCAGAATGCGCTCTTTTCTTCTTCTTCCGAACTTGATCCTGAAACAAATACAGTTTTTGGTTTATAAGTTTTATCATTTTTATGATTTTTTGGTGGTATAAAACCCAATCCCTTCTTTTTGAAATTACCGTTATGGTTTGGTTTCTTTTGAAAACCTAAACCAGAACTGTAACCTCTTTTCTTGTTTAACCTTTGTTGAACTCTTGAGGTGTAAGGTCTAGATTTTTCAGAAAGATTTACATCTTTTATTTCAGAAATATTAATTTATGTTTGTTTGAAAACCTTTTTAATCATTTCAGTTTTAACACTTCTTATTGGAAATTCTTCATCAGAATATAGTTTGTCAGAATCATTCAAAGTATATGCCACTTTGAATGTTTCGTCATTCAAATTATTTTGTGATAACAGAAAATCTTTATTGTAAACCCGTTTGTCCTTTTTGACAGATGGACTTGAAGTATCGGACTCAAACTTTGACTCTGACTGTGACTCCTCCATTTCATCTTTTTCCAACACCTGATCGACCACTTTTTTAATTATCTCGGACTCATGATCAGTGTCGGATGATGTGAACGTGACATCAATGTTTTCTGGCAAGTTATCTGATGTCACACCCTCAAAAACCACATGCGGAGTACTACCGCGAGGCGTGTGACTGACCAGGATCCAGCCACCAATTATACTGAGCATTCAATTAATAATTGTAATAATGTTCACCAACAACAAGGGTCAGTAAATACCATAATTAAAGTTCAAATAGCAGTCTAGGTAAATAGCGGAAGCATAGACAAAACAGTTCAAACAAAGTTCATAGTTTAAGTTTATTATAGAACCCACCACACGGGTTAAGACGACCACTACACATCCCCAAGCTGCAAGCTCCTGAGTCACTGGTTACCTGCAAAGCATGCAGTAGGGTATCAACATAATGTTGGCGAGTTCACGAGTTTGTCCAGTTTTTAATTCCAAAAACTTGTTTCAACAGTTAATTTTACTCATTTATACCATGCCAATGGGAGCTACCCCTTAAGTAAGCTACTAAACTGGTTTACAATACCGAATACTATGCGACCGTACGTTTCCATAGAGTGCCCCGTTTGTCAATGTTCTATCATCATTGACGGTTTTCCAGAGTCTATTAGTTCACGCCCGATCCCATACGCGGGCACGGTGTGAGGCTGGTGAGACCTAAAAAGCGCTATCAACTAATAACCCATTCGCCAGGTCCCGGCGACTAATCGGTATTAAGTAGTAGGGACTTGAGTGATATAGTTTCGTTTAGTATTGCTTGTTGCATCCAATATAAATAGTAATTAACTAAGGGTCCCGCATAGGGGAAGAAAAGTGGGTTTGTATCCCTTACAAGGGGATAGCGTTGTTTTAAGTTCCGTTTCCCAACCACCGGGAACGCATGCTTTAAAAGTTGTGAACTCACCTTGGGTTGCTCGGCAGATTAGTTTACTGGGTCAAGCACGCTGGTCACCACGTCCTAACATGGTTACCTGTATGGGTCAGGCTCGGGTACAAACAAGTCACGTATGTCTAACACGTATCTAACACATAGCATCCAGATTATACTAGCACTCATGAGCAGTACAGTTAACACACAACATCCAGATCACAAGATGTTATTGGGCCTATCCTATCATACTAACAGTTATCAGCAGCATGTATCACAGAGTCCAGGTTAACAGTAGCAGGCATAGACAGTCCACACACACTTTGGCCCAATAACAGACACAAGCAGCCCAGTCAAGACCAGGTGGTCTCGACTCGAGAATACAAGGTCTCGAGTCGCATCCGAAAGGTCTCGAGTAGTGAGCATTATGTTGCACTTTTGAGGATCTCGAGTCCGATCTCGAGTCGAGATCAGGAGATCTCGAGTCGATATCTTGCTGGTCTCTAGTCCTTGAAGTCTGCAGCTTGTCTCGAGTTTGTCAAGAAGAGGTCTCGGGTCACAACCAGGGGTCTCGACTCGCAACCCTGGGTGCAACACCGGTGGAATCCTTCTAGAACATGTCCAAACTTGTACTATCCAATAGAATTGTAATATCATGATTTTGTGTACTAGCCAATCAAATGTTACAAACATGTTTTCTTGTCTAATTCCTAATCAAAATGGATCAAACAAGCATTTTTCAAATGTTTAAACACATTCAACACATATTCATTATATGTTCATACGGTTCATCCTTAGGGTTTTCATCTTGCACACTTGATTATTCATAATAAGCATACATCATCTACCAAAATATACTCATAGTTCGGTTTATTTCATCATTCAAACACATGTAACCATTTCATTATCCACACTTAATCCTCACATAGACAATGTTATCAAACAAACATCTAACCTTATTCAATCATGTGGGATTCTAACAACTTACTAGGCTTTTTTATTCTACATATGTATGAAAATAGTTGATATTATCACATCATTCAAATGTGCACATTATCTTCATACAAACATGCTCATCATCATCAAGGAAACACCTTTATCACTCAAAACAGCAGCCATAATATATTCTACCATTTAACAACCGATATATATGGTACTAACCGGAACTTGTTTGGGTGCGAGTGTGTGCGAGACGATGAAGGAAATGCCTAAGCGATGACCACGAGCTGATCTGGAGGTCTTGATGCTTCCGGTTGAGTCTGAGAGAGGAGAAAGGTGCTTGTTTTAGGATTTTTAGTGAGAGAAAGTGGTTGAGGTGAGAGAGAGGTGAGGGGAATGTTTCTAGGGATTTGTATGAATGATGATGGTTGCCAAATAGAGGAAAGTCGGCTAATAACATGGGTTTTATACCCGTTCCAAGTTGGTGCACCCTAATGGGTTCTCGAATGGGCTAAAGGGTTGCGGCCCAACTGATGTGGGTTACTCGAGACCGGGTGGTCTCGAGTCAGGTCCTTGTGGTCTCGGTTCACCTTTACAAACATTTTCATAACTATATACCACATACACATATCTTAGTACAAGGATCACATAACACACCGAGATAATTCACAAACTTTCATTTAATAATATATGTACACATAATGCTAATACAAGAAGGTTGCTCGGAAAAAACTAGAGTGCCAGATTATCCCCAAGTTTTAAGAACTTTCGTCCCGAAAGTTAAAGTGCAGCCACTGACAAGCTAGTATGAGTGACAATGTTTCAACGGGGTGTCACATCATCCCCCCGTTAGTTGGAGTTTCGACCCGAAATTCTGAGGTAGTTTCAGTGCTGGGAGTTTCATCTGGGAACAATTGGGGATATTTGCGCTTCATCTAGTCTTCCCGTTCCCAGGTGAATTCTGGGCCACGGCGCGAGTTCCAACGGACTCGTACGATGGGTATCTGACTACGTTTGAGGGTCTTGATCTCTCGATCCGTGATCTCAATCGGTTCCTCAGTGAAGTGTAGCTGATCGTCAAAATTGAGTTCCTTGAAAGGAATGATGAGTGTCTCATCTGACAGACACTTCTTCAGGTTAGACACGTGAAAGACGTTGTGCACCGCACTCAGCTCTTCAGGCAGATTCAATCTATAAGCAACCTTACCAATCTTCTCGGTTGTTGTCGAATGGTCCGACATATCACGGATTAAGCTTGCCCCGTTTACCAAAACAAACCACACCCTTCCAGGGTGAGACTTTAGGTAGAACCCGGTCACCGACCTGGAATTTTAGCGGTTTCCTACGCTTATCACCGTAACTTTTCTAGACGGTCACGAGCTGCCGCCATGCGTTGTCTGATCTGGGCAATCCTTTCCGTAGTCTCGACTACAAGTTCCGGGCCAGTGATTTGGCTTTCGCCAATTTCTGCCCAACATAGAGGTGATCGGCATTTACGACCGTACAATGCCTTAAAGGGTGCTGCCTGAATGCTGGTGTGGTAGCTGTTGTTGTAGGAGAACTCTACCAACGGTAAGTGTCGTTCCCACCTGTTTCCAAAATCAATAACACATGCTCTCAGCATGTCTTCAAGCGTTTGGATGGTACGTTCCGTTTGACCATCGGTCTGCGGGTGGTAAGCAGTGCTCATATCCAGACGTGAGCCAAAAGATCTATGCGTAGCTTGCCATAATTCGGATGTAAAGCGTGGGTCACGATCAGAAATGATAGAGATTGGCACCCCGTGCCTAGAAACTATCTCTTTCAAGTATATTGCAGCAAGCTTCGAGTACTTATCTGTTTCCTTGATCGCGAGGAAGTGTGCTGACTTGGTTAGAAGGTCCACGATGACCCATATGGTATCGTTCCCGCTTTGGGATCTAGGTAAGCCTGTAACAAAATCCATAGAAATCTGCTCCCATTTCCATGTTGGCAGTTCTGGTTGTTGCAACAAGCCCGACGGCTTCTGGTATTCGGCCTTGTCCCTAGCACAGGTTAAACATTTGCTAACATACTTAGCGATGAGAACTTTCATGTTAGGCCACCAATATAGAATCTTGAGATCGTGATACATTTTATCAGCACCAGGATGTATCGAGTAGCGTGACTTGTGCGCTTCGTCCATCACAAGTTCTCGTAGATTTCCATAAGATGGAATCCAAATGCGACCAACAACGTAACGAATACCATCGTCCTTGAGTTCCAACCATTTCTCCATACCCCGCAGGGATTCGGCTGGAAGGTTTTCCTCCTTGAGTTCTTCCACCTGAGCACTGCGAATCTGACCAGGAAGGTTTGAGTGGATAGTGAGCTGTAGAGCACGAACACGCCTAGGTTTGGTTTCCTTCCTGCTAAGGGCGTTGGCCACAACATTAGCCTTACCTGGGTGATACTTGATCGCGCACTTCGTAGTCGTTAAGGAGTTCCACCCATCTTCGTTGCCTCATGTTTAACTCTTTCTGCTCCAAAATATGCCGGAGACTCTTGTGATCGGTGTAAATTTTGCACTTGGTACCGTACAAATAATGGCTCCAGATCTTGAGCGCCAAAACAACCGCTCCGAGTTCCAAGTCGTGCGTCGTGTAGTTCCTCTCGTGAATCTTGAGTTATCGAGAAGCGTAAGCGATAACTTTCTCGCGTTGCATCAACACGCAACCGAGTCCATGAATAGACGCGTCGTAGTAAACTACAAAGTCGTCAGTACCTTCAGGGTAACGAGAGAATAGGAGCACTACAAAGGTTATCCTTTAGCTTCTGAAAGGCAGATTCCTGAGCCTCATTCCACTTGTAAGCAATACCCTTCTGAGTGAGAGTCGTGAGAGGTTGAGCGATCTTCGAAAATCCCTTGATGAATCTACGATAGTATCCTGCCAGTCCCAAGAATTGGCGAACTTCGGTCGGAGTCTTCGGTGTAGGCCAATTCTTTATAGAGTCGATCATAGCTGGGTCGACGTGAATTCCATCCCTATTGACCACGTGCCCAACGAAATGGACTTCTCGAAGCCAGAAGTCACACTTTGAGAACTTGGCATACAATTGCTCATTGCGAAGGAGTTCGAGAATAAGGCGCAGGTGTTGTTCATGCTCTTCTTGGCTCTTTGAGTAGATCAGGATGTCGTCGATAAACACAATCACAAACTTGTCGAGGTAGGGTTTGCACACTCAGTTCATGAGATCCATAAAAATCACAGGCGCATTGGTCATTCCAAAAGGCATGACAAGGAACTCGTAGTGACCATAACGAGTTTTGAATGCAGTTTTGGAGATGTCTTCATCGCGAACTCTCAACTGATGATAACCTGATCGCAGATCAATCTTGGAGTAGCAGCTTGATCCTTGCAACTGGTCGAATAGATCGTCGATACGTGGGAGTGGGTAACAGTTCTTGATGGTAACCTTGTTCAGCTCACGGTAATCGATGCACATACGGAATGTGCCATCTTTCTTTTTGACAAAGAGCACCGGTGCTCCCCAGGGTGACGAACTAGGACGGATAAATCCTTTATCCAACAGTTCCTGCAGTTGCGTAGAAAGTTCCTTTAGTTCAGCGGTGTCACACCCCCAAAAATCCACACGCGGAGTATCACCGCTTGGAGGCGTGACTGACCAGGATCAAGCCACCAATCATATTGAACAAGCATGTAAGTAACCATAATTCAACCAAACAATATGAAAGGGGTTCAAAAACCAAAGCATAGTTAATTGTTTAGCGGAAGCATAATTTGTAAAACCCATAGCAAGTATTAAATATGAATAAAGTAATGTTTAAAGCATGGCACACATCGCCATGTCCCACAACGACCGTTCCTCCCTGTGCAAGCTCCATGGGTACCTAATGACCTGCAAGGCATGTAGCAACGAATCAACAACAAAGTTGAGCGAGTTCACAGTTGGTTGTTTGCTTAAAGTATTCATTTCGTAAATCGTATGTTCGTTTTGTAAACCATGTATCGTATTAATCCTTATCGCGGCCAGTCCAGGCATATGTGCGATGATTAGTGGGGGCTTCCCATGTGTTACAAGACCACGCGTATCGACTGCTACGAAAATGTAAGAGGTGCCCTAAGTCAATGTCTATCAGCATTGACCCTTTGCCCATAGTCCATTAGTACACGCCCGTCCGACTTGGCACGGTGTGAGGTTTGTTAAACCTTATAGCGCTATTAACTAATGACCCACTCGCCCTAGGCCTCGGCGATTAAGTTGATAATTGAGGGACTTCCTTTGATAGAGGTGATGGTCTTAAGATCGTGTACGTAGGCTATACGTACGTGCCCTTCTATCCGAGGACAATAGTAAGTATAACTGTACGTAGTTTTTACGTACGTGCCCTTCAACCGAGGACAGTAATAATTCATTTAATAGTAATAGTTGTACAAGTAGTTATTCAATCCCATTCCCAACCCCTGGGAATCCCATGCCTTGGCTAGTGTGAACTCACCTTGGTTTGCTCGGTATGCTAAGTTAAGTGCTCACCAGAAATCAGTCAGGTCCTATAGTGTGCACGTATACTCAATCAGTTTAGGTTCGTAATGATTCACATATATTCTAATGTCACATAGTGTGTTTGGCAGTTAATCATCATGCAACACAAACAGTTAATCGCATCCATACAGTTCATGTGCCCCATCATTGTCCCTTGCGGTTTATTCTAATATAACTATCCAATCATACACTTAACAGAGTTGCATACTTTAACAGAGTCAAATAAAGTTAACATAGTTAATTGGCTAACGAGGTTAATTGATTAACAGGGTTAATCAACTTGGCTTAACAGAGTTAACAGAGAGTTTCCTCCTTAACAGAGTTAACATGTTTTAACAGTGTCAATAACTTAATAAAGTTACAAGCTTAAAAGAGATTCATATACTTAACATACTTAACAGGGGATAATAACTAACAGAGTTAACAAAGTAATAGATTTAACATACTAGTTACAGTTCCTTAAGCGAAAACCCTATTTAGTGAAAACATTTATTGGCGAAATCACTAGGGTGACGAAGTCCCAAGGTGATTTCGTCAAGACCTGGGTTTTGACGAAAACATTGTTTTCGTCTGTTCTTGATTAACCCTATAGATCTAATTATCACAGTCAACAACTTTGATTATAATAGTACTCTAAATCATACACGCAATTCATGACTCAAAAGCTTTCATCAGCAGCGGTCCAATGGATGCTTATTAAGAACATAGTTGTCGACCACTATATAATAGAGACATCTTATAACATTTGTAAGTTAACATAGTCAGACCCATGTGTTTATTTGTTCCAAGTTGTCGGCCACTATACAATATATTATCTAATCATCATGCAATTACAATCATCATCCAATTAAGCAGTTCGACCTACATCTGTTACTCATCTACTATCATGACATCAACATAACAAGACCACCAACATTAATTGAACATAGACAATGAGTATCACGCAGCCGACCTTGTATCAGATTATATGGATTCCTAGCATGCAAATCAATATAGGCTCATACATATATATCATGATAGCAGTTAATACGGAATACCAAACAAACAATTAATAATGATTTCGATCCAACAGTCATCGGTAGTAGATTACCAACCTAAACGGAAGAGACAACAGTTCGATTGATGTACGACTCAAGTCTTTCACGGCTGCCGTTCGGTTTCCAAGGGTAGCGAGAGGGAGAGAGAACGTGATAAGTGGTTAGGGTTTTGCCGTTATCGCATTCGTGTGCACATAATAAACAGATTCTATGTTCAATCACTTCTGGGCCGAAGCCCATGGTTGTTTTCGGCAGTAGCAGTGGACGAAAACACTCTAAGTGTTTTCATAAACTTGTGGTTTTCGTTGGGGGTAGGGGTTTTCACCAAGGGTGTTTTCGGCTATTACTCCCATGTTGATATTAAACATGTTATTAACACAATCATGTATATACATACAAACACACTTATGATGCACACCAATTATAAATAAAATCAAAACATTTTGCAAACAAGTACTAGGTTAAGTCGAGTAGGAACCTTGGAAACTCGGGTTGTCACATTATCCCCATCTGAAAGAAATTTCATCCCGAAATTTAGTACGTAATTACTGAGGAAGCTAGTTATGTTGTGTAGTTTACTGGTTTTCCTGGGGTGTCACATCATCCCCCCCGTTGATTTGGAATTTCGTCCCCGAAATTCTGTAGTAGCTTCAGCCTCAGAAGTGGTTGTACTGTTTCCGAAAAACTGGGGATACTTGAGTTTCATTTGATCTTCGTGTTCCCAGGTGAACTCTGGGCCACGACGGGAGTTCCAACGAACTCGAACAAGAGGTATTCTGGTGTGCTTGAGGACCTTGACATCCCGGTCCATGATTTCAACTGGTTCCTCGACGAACCGCAACTGGTCGTCGATAGTGAGCTCCTTCAAAAGGAACTATGAGGGTCTCATCTGACAGACACTTCTTCATATTCGACACGTGAAAAACGTTGTGAACTGCACTGAGTTCAGCGGGTAAGTTCAGTCTGTAGGCTACTTTTCCTATTTTCTCATGATTTCATAATGGTCCGACGTATCGCGGATTAAGTTTGCCTCGTTTACCAAAACGAACCACACACCTTCCAGGGTGAAACTTTGAGTAGCACCCGCTCCCTAACCTGGAGCTCGAGGGGTTTCCTGCCCTGATCGCGTAGATTTTCTGACGGTCACGAGCTGCCGCCATGCGTTGTCGTATTTGAGCAATCTTTTCTGTTGTGTCAACTACCAGTTCTGGATCTGTGATCTGACTATTCACCCACCTCTGTCCAACAGAGAGGTGATCGGCATTTACGCCCGTACAATGCCTCGAATGGAGCGGCTTGAAATGCTGGTGTGGTAGCTTTTATTGTATGAAAATTCCACAAGTGGCAGATGCTTTTCCCAGCCGTTGCCAAAGTCAATCACACATGCCCTAAGCATGTCTTCAAGGGTCTGGATGGTGCGTTCAGACAGCCCATCCATTTGCAGGTGATAAGCTGTGCTCATATCTAGCCGTGAGACAAATGACTTGTGCATTGCTTGCCATAGTTCTGAGGTAAAACGTGCATCACGATCAGAGATAATAGAAGTGGGAACTCAGTGCCTCGAGACAACTTCCTTAAGATATACGTCTGCTAGTGTGGAGAACTTATCTGTTTCCTTGATAGCCAAGAAATGAGCAGACTTTGTGAGTCGATCCACGATCACCCAAATAGTATCGTTACCACGTTGAGATCTAGGCAGGCCAGTAACAAAATCCATGGAAATTTGCTCCCATTTCCATTGTGGTATTTCTGGTTGTTGGAGTAGGCCTGAAGGTTTCTGATATTCCGACTTGACTCTCGCACAAGTCAAGCACTTGCTAACGTACGTTGCTATGTGCTTTCATGCTAGGCCACCAATATGTGGTTTTCAAGTCGTGGTACATCTTATCCAAACCAGGATGTACTGAGTAGCGAGACTTATGAGCTTCATCCATTACAAGCTCGCGTAAGTTGCCGTAGAGTGGGACCCAATGCGTCCTGTTACATAGTGGGGCGCCGTCTGCCTTTTGTTCTAACCGTTGCCTTGAGCCGCGTAGGGCTTCAGCCCTGACGTTTTCTGGTTCAATGCTTCTACCTGAGCATCTCGTATCTGTGAAGGAAGACCAGACTGAATAGTGAGTTGCAACGCTCGTACACGCCTAGGTGTAGTATCCTTTCGACTGAGGGCGTCGGCCACCACATTGGCTTTGCCCGGATGGTACTTTATAGGCACATTCGTAATCGTTCAGTAGTTCGACCCATCGACGTTGTTGCATGTTCAACTCTTTCTGCTTAAAGATATGCTCGAGACTCCTGTGATCGGTGTAGATGGTGCACTTGGTGCCATACAGGTAATGTCGCCATATCTTGAGCGCAAAAACAACAGCTCCCAGCTCTAAATCGTATGTAGTGTAATTCCGTTCGTGAATCTTAAGTTGGCGCGAAGCATAAGTAATGACTTTATCCCGTTGCATCAACACACATCCAAGACCTTGGATGGATGCGTCGCAGTAGACTACAAAATCGTCCGTGCCTTCAGGAAATGAGAGGATAGGTGCGCTACAAAGTCTATCCTTTAAGTGCTGAAATGCTGTTTCCTGTGTATTACCCCAACGGTAAGCAACACCTTTCTATGTCAGTAGTGTAAGCGGCTGTGCAATCTTTGAGAAGTCTTTGATGAACCGTCTGTAATAACCCGCCAAACCCAAGAATTGGCGTATTTCAGTTGGTGTGCGAGGTGCAGGCCAGTTCTTGATCGAATCTACCTTGGATGGATCAACATGAATCCCATCCTTGTTTACCACGTGTCCTAGGAAGTGGACTTCACGAAGCCAGAAGTCGCATTTTGAAAACTTGGCGTACAGCTGTTCTGTTCGAAGGAGTTCCAAAATGAGTCGTAGATGCTGTTCGTGTTCCTCCTGACTCTTTGAATAAATCAGGTACGGCTTGCACACTCGATTCATCAAGTCCATGAAGACCGCAGGTGCGTTTGTCAGCCCAAAAGGCATAACCAAAAACTCATAATGCCCATAACGGGTCCTAAAAGCCGTTTTAGAGACGTCCTCTTCTCGGACTCTCAGCTGGTGATATCCTGATCTCAAATCAATCTTTGAATAGTAGCTCGACCCTTGCAGCTGGTCGAACAAGTCGTCAATGCGTGGAAGAGGATAGCGATTCTTCACAGTCACCTTGTTCAGTTCACGGTAGTCGATGCACATTCTGAACGTACCGTCTTTCTTCTTCACGAATAGCACTGGAGCTCCCTAGGGCGAAGAGCTAGGACGAATAAAACCCTTATCCAAGAGTTCTTGTAGTTGCGTAGATAGCTCTTTTAACTCTGATGGAGCTAAGCGATACGGTGCACGAGCTATGGGCGCTGCTCCAGAAGCTAGCTCGATTTGAAACTCGACTTGCCTGTGAGGCGGAAGGCCAGGCAATTCCTCAGGGAATACCTCAGGATAGTCGCGTACAATTGGAAAATCTTCTATCTTCTTCTCTTTCTTCGAGGTGTCAGTAACTAGAGCCAGAATAGCAGTGTGACCCTTCCTCAAGCACTTCTGAGCCTTAAGGAAAGAGATGATGCTTACAACAGCACCACTCTTGTCGCCACGAATCATGAGAGGTTCATCACCCGGACGAGGAATACGGACAATCTTTTCGTTGCAAAGAATCTCTGCTTGGTGTTGGGATAACCAGTCCATCCCAATGACAACGTCGAAACTACCCAGAGTGATAGGAAGGAGGTCGATCGAGAAAGTGTGATCAGCAAGAACAAGGTTACAACCTTTGACTACGTGTGTGACCTCTATACTTTTACCATTAGCTAACTCTACAGCGTGTTTGGGGTTCAAAGGTGTTGGGGTACGCTTAAGCAGTTGACTAACTTTTAGGGACACATAACTAGTATCAGCACCCGAATCAAATAAGACAGTAACGTAAAAGTCGTCGAGAAGGAACTTACCCGTCACAACATTGGGATCATTCCTCGCTTCTCCCTGGCCAATAACGAATACACGACCCCTTGCACCGTTGCCATTGTTACCCCCATTGTTCCCGTTCCCCTGATTGTTGTGATTGTTGTTGTTGTTGTTGTTAGGGTTCCTGTTCAGCTGGGGACAATCTCTCTTGAAATGGCCTTCAGCTCCACACTGAAAGCACCCTTTGTTGTCTCGTTGTTGCTGTTGTTGATCTTGTGGAGCTGGTGGTTGTTGTCGCTGGTTCTGATTCACAGGTCGTAAGCTCCTACAATCCTTAGCTTCGTGACCCATCTTGAGACACCTCTGGCAACGAACCTTGTTGCACTGACCATTATGATGTTTGTTGCATCTGTTGCACTTTGGAAGATTCCCACGATAACCACTTTGCCCTTGGCTACCAGAAGATTGCTGACCAGGGCTTTTATAATCTTCAGTTCTTCTCTGCTGCGACTGGGACTGAACAGAAGTTGAACCTCTTCTTGAAGCTCCATCCCATTTACGTTTGTTATCACTGGGAGTTTCAGAGGTAGCTGTAGCACTAATTGTCACACCCTGGCTTTGCGGAAGCGTGGTTATTTTGGTGTGACTTCTTAATACCATAGCTTAACCATAACAAAGCTATATGAGATAAAATCATGCAAGATCATCCGTTTGATTAAGTTTTAAAACCAAAGTAACATACCATTGTCTTAAAGACTTACAACATCATAACGTAAAACATTGTCTTGAAACAAACATAAACATCAACATGAGATAAACATAGTTTAAGATTTGTGACTTGTCCAGGAAAGAGTCACATTTCCTAAACTGGGATGACCTTAGAACCCTTATGCAGCGGGAAAACATCACATACCGTGCCAGATCTTTAGTTCCCTGAAATACATGTAAGTTGAAAAATCAACAATAATGTTGAGCGAGTCCATGTGTTTAGTATGTGCGCGCGAATAAACCTTTGTAATCATTGCAAGTATGAATGTTTTGTAAACTCTGGTATGAAAGCAAATAAGGAAACATATCAGTTATTATGTATCCACATGGTCCAACCTGCGGGCGCATGGGAGGGGATAGGACAAGGTCACCACATGGTCCAACCTGCGGGCGCATGGGTGGTGTTACGACAAGGTCACCACATGGTCCAACCTGCGGGCGCATGGGTGTTGTTAAGACGGGGTCACCACATGGTCCAACCTGCGGGCGCATGGGTGGTGTTAAGACAAGGTCACCACATGGTCCAACCTGCGGGCGCATGGGTGGTGTTTGTTATGCTCAAATAGGCCTATCACTCGTATCCCTCGATCATACTACGAGGACTAATGTTCTTAAGGTTTCACCTACCCAATCACATAACCTAACAGTTCCTTCCTTAGCTGACCATACCATGTAAGAACATTCGTAATCATAGTAACATGTATTTCACCCCCGCAGTTAAAAACTGAAAACAGTTAAGAGAAAAGGGGGACATGAACTCACAGTGGTGCGTCTCTACCAAGTATGCCTCCAAATCAATCAGCTGTATGACGACCTACACGTGCTAACTCTATTAGACGGACGGCCGTGCCTTAGCTTTATGGTTTAAGTTTTTGGGAAATAGTTAGTCAACTATTTCGTGTTTACATTCTGTATACTTGGTAGTTATTTTCCTTCCCAAGGATGGGGGATTCAATACATGTGCGTTCAAATTATATCATTAAGTCTCACTTAATATATATATATTTCCAATTCCAAAATATAAGTATTTTTCTCAAAAATATTATATTTTCATTTCACATAATTTTTCTCCAATAATACGTTGTTAAAATACGTGTTCATAAATATTTCCGTAAGTGCGTAAGTTACGTTTTAACAATCGAGTGGTAATATACTTACCGGTGTAACTTATATATTTATGGTGAAAGCGTTCGTATTATTTTGGATTCGTTAACGTTCGTAAATATTATTTTTACTCTAAAAATAATATCTATGTGTTTTCACAAAATAATCATAAACAGTGTGTGAAAATATATATTTATCACGTTTAAATTTTGTGAAAATCCCACCTCCGAATATTTAGTAAATAAAGTCATGGCGAAATTCATATTTCGAAAACATGTCAAAAAAATAATTCTAACACTTGTAGTGTAAATAGTTCTAAGTGTTAGGTTGTTAGAAAAATTTCGCCGGAGTTTCCTCTGTAACTGGAGGTGGCCACGCTTTCAAGCGTATCATTTTCTTTTACAAAATCAATTTCAACAACTTCCTTATTCGATCAAACAATTTCCGACACATCAAACTAGTCGACAAGTATGTAAGTTACATAATCGCATGAACTTGTAGTTTTTCCGAAACTATAGTGTAAATCCCATTATATTTTGTGGATCTTTATATAAAGAAATTTTGATCTCGTAAAAACCTCGTTTTTAGAGAAATCCGTCTTTACAACTTCCCGTCATCTTTTACAAAAATTGTTATTTGTCGGACCTTTTCATTTCACAAGTGTTTACACACTTGTGGTTTACAAAAATCGTGCTTGTTATTGTAAGATCCATCTCTTTAAAATACATGATTTCTTTGATATGTGGTTCTTTGAAAATACCACTTGCAGATGCGTAGATCCGCTAGTTTTAAACACTGTTGTACAAGTTAACACACTTTTACACAAGTAAAACATTTTTACACAAGTTCATGTTTCATGTGTGGTAGAGTTTCACCTTTTAACCCTTGTTACTTCTAAAATAGTTTTGTGTCATGATTCAAGAACATGACTATACCGGGTTAAACGATGATCCGAGCTACCACAACATAGATCGAGTCTAGATAATCACAACTTTCAATTACTACAACATTTACACAACATATAAGCTATTAACCACCATTTTTAGAGTTTTAAGTAAACTTTAAAGCATCTTCTTGCAAGATTCCGAGTTTTAACCGATAAAAATCCTTTTAAGCACTTTAGAATAGTTCAAATACGAGTTTTAAGTATTATACCTCTAGCTCGAGGCTAGGGAAGAATCTATGCGCAAATGAGGTGGATAAAAGCTAAAGAAAGAGGTCCTTCGCGTTCCGCTTGCTCCAAGCTTCCTAATACGAGACCCTTAACACTTGTAGATGATTGAAATGGCTTGCTTGAAATCGAAAATGGATGGGTGGGGGTGGGTTGTTCTCGGCCGTGAGCTCCAAAGGAGAGAGAGAGAGAGAGTTTTGAGTGATTGGTGGATTATGAAAGTTCATGTGTGATTAGTGTTATCTTATAGACAATGTAAGTGTGTATTATCCAAAGGTCCATGTGTCTTGTAGATATTAAACAAAGGTGATTAAAATAATCACACAAGGACAAGTGTGTCCCCCTCTAATGGGGACGGTTAACAAGGGGGGGGGGGGTCTTGGTTCGATCTCAACTAGATTAGTTGATGTTTGGTTAGGTTAATCTAGTTAAGTTGAGTGATTAACTCGGTTAGTGGTGTGTTGAGTTTTAAGGCGGGTGTCAGGGTGTTCAGGGACCCTAACTGGCTCAGAAAAAGACAAACAGTGAAAATAACAATATTTTCTTGTTCCGGGCATAGTCCGGTTGTTCGGTTGGATAGTAATCCGTTAAAGTGCTTAACGAAGCTTAAAGTGTCGTTATTGTTACTTTTAGTGACACAGCTTATTCCTGACACATTGGAAAGTGTCTAGTGTTATTTTTCTCATGTTTTGGCACTTTATTAGTTAGCTAAAAGCTGAATTGTTATGTAAAGTGCTAAATTTTGTGCTTAGAGCACGTTTTAGGCACATTCCGTCATTCTAACTTATTCCTAGAGACGCAGTTCTACCACCCTTGTATCCCTACACTCACCACTAGTGTAGCAAAATATTCTTGGCTCATACAGGCCTTAGAGGCAGTGTCTGCCTGATGCTGGCTTTATCAGCATGTTCAATAGGTTATCCGTTTATAGTGCTACTGTGCTTTTGTGCATCATGTTTGTCACTAAGGTTCAGCATGTAAATAATGTAGTGACGGTAAGTAAGGTATGATGCAAGTAAGTACATGTATCAGTATTCAAGTAGCAGTTTATTCACAAGTTCGAGCAAGCACAGTAATTAAGCAGTAATTAATTACTAATTCAGTCGTACGGATATCTGGTTTAGTGAGGGTTGTCACATTCTCCCCCCGTTAAATAAATTTCGTCCCGAAATTTAAGTTCTGCTACTAGATGCAGGGTTCTTAGGAAATAATTGGGGGTATTTCTCTTTCATCCGGTCCTCACGCTCCCAGGTGTATTCAGGACCATGTCTGGCATTCCAACGAACTTTGACGAGCTTGACACTGCTCCGGCGGGTCTTGTTAACTTTCCAATCCGTGACCTCAACAGCTTCTTCAACGAAGTGGAGCGTGTCGTCAACATGAATCTCGTCGGCGGGAATGGCAACGGTGACTTGAGTTGGACTTTTCTTTAGATTGGATACATGAAATGTATCGTGAACACCATTCAGATCAGCAGGTAGGTCCAACTTGTATGCTACCAGTCCTATTTTTTCCAGAATTCTGAAAGGACCAATGTAGCGCGGATTTAACTTCCCACGCTTTCCGAAGCGTGCCACACCCTTCCAGGGTGAAACTTTCAATAACACCATTTCTCCAACCTGGAATTCCATATGTTTCCGGTTTGGATCCGCATAGGCCTTCTGTCTGTGGCGAGCTGCTTCGATGCGTTTAAGAATCTGCGCGATCTTGTCTGTCGTCTCTTGGACGATTTCGGGGCCAGCAAGCTGCCTATCACCTGCGTCAGCCCAACATAAGGGTGATCGGCACTTGCGTCCTTAAAAGGGCTTCAAATGGCGCGACACCAATACTGGTGTGGTAGCTGTTGTTGTACGAAAATTCGACCAAAGGCAAATGTTTGTCCCAGCTACCGCCCAAATCCATAACACACGCTCTCAGCATGTCTTCCAAAATCTGTATCGTTCGCTCGCTCTGACCGTCAGTTTGCGGATGAAACGCAGTGCTCAGATTAAATTGGGAGCCAAAGGATTCTTGGAAGGATTGCCATATCCTTGACACAAACCTTCCGTTTCTATCAGAATGATTGAGAGAGGCACTCCATGACGTGCGACGATCTCTCTCATGTAAATTTCAGCCAACTTGCTCGTATTATCCTTCTCTCTGATAGGTAAGAAGTGTGCTGACTTCGTTAATCGATCCACTATCACCCAAATAGTGTCATGGCCTCTCGGCGTTCTTGGCAGCTTCGTAATAAAATCCATGGAGATTTGTTCCCATTTCCACTTGGGAATCTCAGGTTGTTGTAGAAGTCCTGAAGGCTTCTGGTATTCGGCTTTAACCTTAGCGCACGTTAAACATTTGCTCACATACACAGCAACATCGCCTTTTATCCTAGGCCACCAATAATAATCTTTGAGATCCTGGTACATCTTATCCGCTCCAGGATGGATAGAGTACCGTGATTTGTGAGCTTCATCAAAAATAACTTTCCTTAAACCTCCAAACCAAGGAACCCAAATCCTTTTCTCAAAACATAACGTTCCTTCCTCGTTTGGTACCAGTAGCTTCTCCATCCCACAGAGATATTCCTCTTCAAGGTTTCCTTCCTTGAGAGCTTCTTTCTGCGCGGCACGAATGCGCAAGGAAAGATCGGTTTGGATAATCATTTCTAAAGCTCTAACCCTTATGGGTTTGATCCTCTCCTTCCGACTTAGGGCATCGGCGACTACATTCGCCTTCCCTGGATGGTACTTTATCTCGCAGTCGTAGTCGTTCAGCAACTCAACCCATCGTCTTTGCCTCATATTCAACTCCTTCTGGTTGAATATGTGTTGTAGGCTCTTGTGATCTGTAAAGATCGTACACTTTGTACCATAAAGGTAGTGTCTCCAGATCTTTAGTGCAAATACCACTGCGCCAAGTTCCAAATCATGTGTGGTATAGTTCTTTTCGTGCACTTTCAGTTGACGCGATGCGTAAGCAATAACCTTTTGGCGTTGCATCAACACACAACCTAATCCTTGATGCGAAGCGTCACAGTATACCACAAAATCATCTGTACCTTCCGGTAGTGCTAAGATTGGCGCATTTCAGAGCTTATCCTTCAGTATCTGTAATGCTTCTTCCTGTTTGATTCCCCAATCAAACTTCTTATCTTTCTGGGTGAGGAGCGTCAATGGTTGAGCGATTTTTGAGAAATTGATGTGTGTAAAATGCAACATATAAATTACATCAAATAAGGCATAAAACTAACCCTTTTTAAGTACTAATATTGGAAAAAGAGTGTTTTTGTCTTCCTTTTTGTATTTTCAGGATTAAATGAGCTCAAAAACGCAAAAGAAGCAAAAAGACAGCTAAATCCAACATAAATACAAGAAAAGGAATATTAGTGGACTGCCCGAACCCTCAACGGCACCTTCCAAAGCAAAATAGAGAAATCAGAAGACTGAACACGCCCCGTGCTCAGCCAGCACGGGGCCGTGCCCAAGAAGCAGCAGAAAAGACAAACCTATAGAAGCTTCTATTGCCCATCACGGGGCCGTGCTCAGCGGACACGGGGCCGTGTCGAAAGTACAGCAGGCGCATTTATTGTAATTGCGAATTACAATTAATGAGGAGAGAGAGTGTCAGACGGACACGGGGCCGTGCCCAGCGGACACGGGGCCGTGTCCAGCTCTCTGTTCAGCCTATAAATAGGAGTGCTTGGATTCATTTCATCTCATCCCTTGGCACACCACCTCTCTCACACTTCATCCACCACCCACCACCATCACAACACCATCATCCACCACCATCATCCATTGTCCATCGTAGAGTGTGTGAGTCGTCTCGGGATCCAAGATTGATCGTAAGAGTTCTTGACAATCACGGCCATGTTTGCCTAAGTCTCTTACATCACTTGGTGAAGACAAAGTGTCTAGTATAATACTTTTTATTTCTAATCTTTTGCACTTTTTATTTGGTTTTGTATTAATGACTTTAATAACTAGTTACTTATGTTGAAGGTGATCTTTCCTTATCGTTTGTCCGTGGTGTCTTGGCATTATTTTACTGTCTATATAAAATAAAGGATTTTCACCATTCATATCTCCACGGTCTATATGGAGATATGTTGGCTACCTGGTAGGGGGTTAAGGGAACGGTTTGGTAAAGGTCTTGCCATTGTTCAGCGTTTAGAGGTCCTGCAATGGACCTGGGTCAAATTTAGTAGGACCTCCTTCAATACTTCACGGTATTGGATGGCGGGGGTCCAAACTCTTTGATCCCCTCATAAGTTAACTACTATTAATACTATAACCCGGCTATTTAGGACTGTATCCCTGCTGACTCAGACTACTTAGTCGAGGGTAACGTCACCGCCAAAAGCGGGGCCTACCATAATACTGCATTAATAACTTAATTCATTATCTTCCAATAATCCACCCTTTTAGGATTGTATCCCTGCTGACTCAAACTACTGGGGTGAGGGTAACGTCACCTTCAAAAGAGGGGCCTACTACAATAACTAAGATAATCTCTTAATTATGTGCAAAAGTGCGGAAATAATCAAAGGTTATACTAGATACGAGTCGGAACCAAGTGATTCATCTTGTCTATCTGTTTTTCTTTTATTTTTATTTTCAGCATTTTAGTTAGTTTTATTTTTCTTAGTTTAAAACATTTTTCTAAACTTTTTATTTTGGTTAGACGTTGAGGATAAACCGGTATTAAAAGCTCTTGTGTCCTTGGACGACCTCGGTATCTTACCAACGCTATACTACACTCAACGATGGGTGCACTTGCCCATATGTGTGTTTAGTGTTAGTAAAATATCGTGTTTTATAAATTTAAAACTTGGCAAAAATAAGTGTTAAAAAGGGCTTAAAATACATACCTAATATATACGACACTTAAACGCGCATCAAGTTTTTGGCGCCGTTGCCGGGGACACAAGGATTTTAAGAAAGTTAGGAATCAACGGCCTAATCATTTTTTATTTTTCTTTTTAATTTTTTTAGATTTTCTTAGTTTTTCAGCTTCTGCAGAGCTCAGCACGGGCCGTGCCCGCTGAACACGCCCCCGTGCTCAATTTTTGGAACTGGCAATCCTGTTTTACATCAGACAGTAAGCTGAACACGGGGCCGTGCCCACTCAACACGCCCCCGTGCCCAAGTTTCAGTTA
>JARYGA010022866.1:0-47483 GCA_030545235.1 Helianthus tuberosus
ACAGGAAGACGACACTTATTTGTTCACACCTAACATTCGATCTATATCACGGTTCACTTGAGACTAGGTATTTAAACAAACAAAACTTGTTAGCCACTCATGGAGGATTTTCCTCAACATTCTCGAAATTCTTGAACATGGATTGGTTCCATGGTGTCTATGACACTTTACCCTACTTTACCTTACCTCACCTTATCATATTCCATCTTATCATATTTATTGGAAGTTATACAATAAATTCCGTCGCTTGACATTTGTCTTTTCCCAAGGAATGGTATGGCATGAGCCATGCTGCAACTCCCTCATTGCATTCTATTTTCTAATAATCTTGCTAGAGCTCGTGAAACTCAAGCACTATTACCATAATTGTCACATGGACAAGTAAGACAAAGGATTTTCTCTACTTAGGATGATCGAGGTCCATAGAGTAGGGAATACATATTATATGGACGAAGACCACTGGTTGGTTTCCCCTCCTCAACGAATTATTTTTTTTTTCCATTTAAAAATATGACCAATACACGCAAGAGGCATTACACCTTTTTGGTTTTGGTTATCCACATTATCATTTATTCAAACATGTATGAACAATACGGTCTTGAGGTTTCCATGACTGATTGATTGCATTCTTCATTCTTGGGCACATGATAGACTTTATTTATCCAAATACATGTCTAGATTCTTTTAATAGTGTGTATTAAAAAGATCATGGCGCCAAAAGAATCAATTGTTTAAGTTAAAAGTTATGTGTTGAAAACCATTGCTTTTACACAAGACATGTTTTATACATGACATTGTTACGCAAGACATTGTTATACATGTCATTTGACGTTGGTATACACAAGACATTTTTTTGGTGGTTATTTGTAAGTGATGAGACGTGTGTAATATGATAAAAGCATGGTGGATACGCCACTGGTACTTCCTATATATAAGTGCTTATATTATATTGCATATCGTGGTGTTATTCAAATCTCTTCGATAAAGACAAGACACGACATTTTTGCACAAGACACGACATCCTCTACACAAGACATAATATTCTATTTCGAGACATGATATATTTATACACTACATTTTCATTGGTTATTTATTTAACCATACATCATTCTTTTATATCATCTGATTTTCATATCTATTTTCATATGATTTTATAAAAGAACTCGATCATAACTAGAGCCAATGTTGATGGTTACACTTGATGCTTTCACGGTCTCTCAGGGGTTGTTCCATACTGGGTAACACCCGAATTCAAACACACTGAGTGTTACATTTTGGGTTTAGCCTCGGAGATCCGAAGCATGACCGCATCATCCCTCCCTACCTCGATCACTCAAACAATAACTCTCGCCATGAGAGAAATGAAGGCAATTGCTGCCATAAACGATTTTGGCACCAGGATGTATGCTGGTAACTTGCCGGAATCCTAAATGCGACAAGTGAGACGTTCATCATGAGGGCAATTGCAAAAGCGCCAAGAGTAGCAGTGTGCTGAGACCGGGCGCAAAACAAAGACTAGTAAGACGATAATACTTAAGAAGGGATCGAGCTAGTGAATAAGTGTGTGTGTGGCTAGAACTATGAATACTCCACAAAATCCCAATGAAGTCATGAGTACTTACACTCTACAATCATCATGTATCAATTCTATTAATACCAACACCGAGCTTAGCTAGTGTCTTTAAATGTTAAGCATATACTCGAATTAGAGTCATGTTGGACACACATTACAATATCAAGTTAACTAATGGGGAATTAGCTGAGACATATCAAATCATTAAGGGTCACTGGTACGTATCCTATCAATCAACATTTCACATCCATATTATTTGATACCATTGCCGATCTTTAGCTTTATCTCAACATCTCACATGCATAGTTTCATGGCTAGTGACGGGATTGTCTTAGCTACAATTAGGGATTGGGTTATCCTACATCTAAAAATAGGGATTGGGCTGTCCTCTACATCTGTACAGGGAAGTCCTTACTACATAGAATTCAAAATGTACTTGGCCTAGAGTCAAGTAAGCTAGACGTCTCCTCATTCTATAGAATTGGCAAACGGTAAACTAGCCGAGTCAGGAGCAGAAATTTCATATCGATCTCTTACCCATTGAGTTAGGTATTTTTGACGTAGTGGTTGGCATGGATTGGCTATTCCATAATAGACCCGAATTCTTCTGTCATGAGAAGATCATTCGCTTACCACTACCGAACGAAGATACACTTGTATCCATGGAGAGAAGCGCAACACATCATTGCGGAACATCAATTGCATGAAGGCTTAGAAGTGCTTACGGAAAGGTTGTATTGCCTTTCTAGCACTTGTTGTAGACAAGAAGGCCGTTGGGCCACAGCTAACAAATATTATTTTGATAAAAATAATTTCCTGAAGAATTTCCTGAAGTCTTTCCAGGACTACCACCATATCAACAAGTCGAGTTTCACATCGACTTGGTACCGGGAGCCGCACCCGTAGCCAAAACTCCATGTCGATTAGCACCTTCTGAACCTTGTAGTTGACCGAATAAGGATGTTATGCGTTCATAACCCCCACTCTTTACCACTATACATCTTTATAAAGGTTTTGGGGGTGGAAAGACACGCAAGTTTTGCAAAAGTGCAAAATATTTCGATGAATGAAAATTCATATTTTTAAACCAAGTTACAAATGAATTTCCAACTAACTCAAATGGTTTATGAAAGGTTCTAGCTTCTACTCTAAGATAGACTTACGATCGGAGTATCATCAGTTACGAATTCAAGAGGAAAGCATACCGAAAACGGCTTTTAAGACTCCTTACGGTCATTACGAGTTTCTCGTCATGCCTTTTTGGTTTAACGAACGCACTAGCGGTCTTCATGGAATTAATGAATCGCGTGTGCAAGCCGTATCTCGACAAATTTGTCATAGTGTTTATTGACGACATATTAATATACTCACGATCGACTGATGAACACGAACAACATTTGAGAACCATTTGGAGCTACTAAAGAAGGGGAAACTATACGTGAAATTTTCCAAGTGTGAATTTTGGATTCGCGAGGTACAATTCCTCAGGCATGTAGTGAACGAGAAAGGCATTCAAGTAAACCCAGCTAAGATTGAAGCAAATGAGATTTGGGAAGTGCCCAAGACTCCAACTGGAGTCTGACAATTTTTGGGATTAGCGTGATATCATCGGAGATCTATTGAGATTTTTTTTTTGTAATTACTCAATTGCTAACCTCCCTCACCCATAAAGACAATAAATTCGCCCCAATCGAAAAACAAGATATAACATTACAACTTATTCTTAAGATTGGTGCATAGCATTTTACAATCTTATCATTATCCGACGATACCGATGACTTTGTTGTAGACTATGATGCTTCGCATCAAGGATTGGGTTGCGTACTCGTGCAACATGAAAAAGTTATTGTGTACACTTCGCGCCAATTAAAAAGTTCACGAGAAGAACTATACCACTCTCGACCTTGAGTTAGGCACGATGGTATTCGTTTTAAAAATTATGGCGACATTATTTATATGATACTCAATGCATTATTTTCACGGATCATAAAAGTCTTCAACAAATATTCAACCAAAAAGAATTAAATATGTGTCAACGAAGTTGGGTTGAATTGTTGAACGACTATGATTATGAAATAAAGTACCATTGGGGCAAGGCGAATGCTGTAGCTGACGCCTTGAGCCGCAAGGAGCAAGTTAGAACACTGAGAGTTCAAGGATTAGAGAAGATGATTCACAAGCGCTCAAGGAAGAGCATATTCAAGCAGAAACACTTCAAGGCATGAAGGAACAATTAGTGCCGAAAGAAGATGGAACTCTATACCCTATGGGTCGAAATTGGGTTCCATTCTTTGGCGGCCTTCGAGATGATATTTTGAGGAAGCACATAGGCCTAAGTATTGAAAGAATACTATTGGTGGCCTAATCTCAAAAGTGATATTGCGACTTATATCGGAGAATGCTTGACTTGACTTGAGTGAAAGTCAAAGTCAAATAGAAAAATCCCTCAGGATTGGTACAACAACCCGAGATTCCCTTTTGAAAATTTGAACAAATATCAATGTACTTCATTACGAAGTTACCCAGAGGTCACGACATGATATGGGTAATCATCGATAGACTAACAAAGTCTGCACACTTCTTACCGATTCGGGAGAAGGATAGTACAGAGAAACTAGCAGAACCCTATCTCAAGGAAATAGTGGCTCGTCATAGAGTGCCTATTTCAATCATCTCAAATCGAAACAGTCGTTTTGTTTCAAGAATTTGGAAATCATTTCAACAGGCCTTTGGATCTCATTTGAATCCAAATACGGCCTTTCATCCACAAACTGACGGCCAGAGAGAACGGACAATCCAAACACTCGAAGATATGCTTCGTGCATGTGTTATGGATTTAGGAGGCAATCGGGATACTCATCCACCTTTAGTTGAGTTTTCCTACAATAAACAGCTACCATACTAGTATACAAGCTGCACCGTTTGAAGCTCTTTATGGTCGAAAGTGTCGCTCTCCGCTATGTTGGGCGGAAACAGGCGATAGTCATTTAATTGGTCCGGAACTAGTCCAAGAGACTACGGATAAAATTTTTCAGATCCGAGACCGTATCAAGGCGGCTCACGATCGACAAAATAGCTACGCAGATAAAAGACGAAAACCATTATCTTTCGAGGAAGGAGACAAAGTCTTGTTGAAAGTCTCGCCTTGTAAAGGCGTAGCGAGGTTCGGTAAACATGGAAAGCTTAACCCACGTTACATTGGACCATTTGAAATCTTAGAAAAGATTGGCACTATTGCCTACAAGTTGAAGTTACCAGATGAACTTAGCAGTGTGCACGACACGTTTCATGTGTCAAATCTTAAAAAGAGTCCAACACAAGCAACCGTTATCATTCCTACGGATGAAATTTCACATTGACGACAAACTCCAATTCACTAAAGAACCTGCTGAAGTCATGGACTGTAAAGTCCAGAAATCATTGAGGAGTCGTATCAAATTATTAAATGTACGTTGGAACTCTTGACACGGACCCGAGTATACTTGGGAACGTGAAAATTAAATCAAAGCCCAATACTCTCACCTGTTCGAGTAGTCTCCTGCAAAGGATGACTCAACTTGAATTTCAGGACGAAATTCTCAATAACAGGGGGAGAATGTGACAACTGCCACTTTCTGATAATTTACGTACATTTAAAGCAATGATTTACATTATACAAGTATGTGTTTTGAATATTTGAACTGCATGATTACAGGATATACATCTTAGAATACTCATGAAATATTCATTTATGATGCACATGATTCATTTATAGTGGTTACATTTGAAACAGTGTAAACAATGCATCGAAACAACTAGAGTAGTGTCTAGTAAACTAGCGTGCTGACAAAAACTCAGGATCCGCAAAAACCATTTAAAAGACATCTTTAGGACTCAGACGAAAGTCCAACATCAAATATACATTAAACCCTATATGGGAATACAAGGGTTTGGTTTAATATATTACCAATGTCCGGTAGCACCAAAAACTGCTCGAAAACTGCTGAAAAGCGCTAAAACTTACCATTTCAATAACTTTCCGCAAAATTCAGCATTATTATTTTTACTACAAGATGCAAAAGTGTTGTTTAAACACAAATTTCATATGAAAATACTTAGGGAATATCAATTACACACATAACCGAAATTTTCCCTACAACTTCCACAAGTTTACCATTCGACTAGTTACTTGCGGAACAAATGCCAAACGAATATCCGAACGATATCTAATCTTTTTTTTAGCAACTATCTATCATTATGTGGATCATTTTGGTCTAGTTATAATCACCTAACACCTTGAAACATCTTGAAAAAATTCAAACACCTAAACCCTTAAACATCTAATATTTTTACCACATTTTTATCAAGTATAAATTTCTTAACACTTTGAAACAAATACAAGACCCACCCCTCCCTCATGTTCACGTTTTTAAGGGGTCCCACACACTTAATTTTGTGTTAAATATCTAGATTTTTTTATTATGTTGCAAGTGGTTAAGTTGGTGGATGATTATATCACTTAACCACTAAGTAATCTAGCACCTTACCACTCATTTTTCATCTTTTAATTACCCACACAAACTCTCTCATCATCATCTTCATCTTCCACCAAGAACTCCATAAAAACCCATTTAAAGTTTATCACATCTTAATGATCAACATGGAGTTTCATGGAGCTTAAGGTGATCTAAAGCATTTGCAAGTTAAAGGAAGGGTTTTCATCCATTCAAGAGTATTCTACCATCAAGATCTTCATCTTCTTAGTTCTTAATCATCCTCTTAGATCATCCCTAGCCTAGTGCTAGAAGTAAGCTTCTAGATTTATTTTTTTCTCATACTTATATTATGTTTATGATTGTTATTATAACTAATAATAACTAAATAATCATACATAATAAACATGAAAAATACAAAGAAGCAAAAATAATAATTATGATTTATTTATGCTTGTTTATGTTGTGATCTAAGACTTGTTAGTTGCATATTTGATCTTGTTATGATGATTATGATATGAAGAACTTGTTAGATAATGTTTTAAAAATATGATCTAACAATTATACATGTTTATGTTAAAGGGTTTTTAACATTAAAGTTTAAATGGATGATCATAACCTTTGATCTTGTGAAAGTATTTAAGGTTTTTATTTAAAAACAAGACTTTTACAAGATTATAAAAATGTAACACCTGTGCCTCCACGGCCATCAAACAAATACCGAACCAATGAAATATTTTATTTCATACTTGGGATTTGTAAAAATATGTGTATCATTTGCACATATCAATTCTTGTTCAATTTCAAACTCTAAATCGCTTTCTGGAAGGTTATACGCGCACTGATGCGTAAATATAACCAGTTTAATGCAACAAACACTCCGGAATAGTGACATAGGCTTAACATACCTTAAATAACCTTTACATAACTTAGATATAAGTTTTGGAAGGTTTGGTGTGGTGAAATCAAAGTTTAATCGCTTACAGGGACTAAAGTTGACAAACTGCGAAAGTATGCCAATTTGAACTGTAACAGACATTCTGGAACATGACCATAAGTTAAACATACCATAAATATCCTTCACATATCTTAGAAATAGGCTTTGAGGTGTTCGGTATGCTAAAATAAACTTTTGTGTCATTCAGGGACTAAAAGTGTCAAAAAGTGCACAAGTTTGCATTTTCGCGCATATCTTACATTCTGAATACATCTGGACATCCAAAAATTTATGTAAGCATGACTACATTATATTTTAGTGTTCGCCATAAGAAAAATCCATTCGTCGCGTCATTTGGATCGTTTTTCGCGCTTGTGCGCATTTCGTCGTAATTAAGCGAACATCGCGTTCGTACGGCTAAACGAACCAACCTCCGGCATATTTTTGAGCATGTTTTGAGTTCCCTATACTTTAACTTCATTTTAGAGCCTTAAAATGAGGTTAACGGGGTTCAAACGCATCGAAAAAGGCCTTAAACACGTGCAGGGACCATTTCTGCCAATTTTGAAACATTTCTGAAACATAGGGGCAGTGGCGTAGCGCGAGCCCTAAGGGCCTATGCAGTCGCGCTACGCGAGTGCCTTAACTGGACAGAAACTTCAGTTTTTCATTTTCGGGACCAGATTCGATGTATTAGCCGTTGTTTAATTCATAACCACACATTCTAACTTGCTTAGTCAGCGGATAAGGATGGAATTTAGGCACCATAACCTTCCGACACTTGTACGGATACGATTAAGGCACGATATTCGACAAGCGATCTTAACGGTTCGGGTATTCCTATAAATACCCATTCACCCCCATTGCTAAATTCACTAGAATCTTGATCTTAGGAACTCTAAGTTGAAACCATTGTTTCATACCTGAGATTCTTGGATCGAGATTAGCATTCGGGGACCCTTCGTAAGTATTCTTTCGTTCTTTTCCTTATTTTATTGCTTTTCGAGTCAGAAAGTCAAACTTTGTTTGACTTTCAGCGTTGACCAGTAATGGTCAATGCGAAGTTCGTTTGAACTTCGCAACGTGAGTGTAATCACGTTGGTTATAGTCCTTTGGGACTATGCCCACTGATTACCACGTTGTCTAGGGTCGTAGGGTAGGCGATCTAATAAATCGCCTATACCTTCGAACCCGACCCAGTTTGGTCGATCATTAGGATCCGACCAAATACATTAGGTGACCATAGTATATAGGGAATAACCTTCCGAGGTTATACCCTATGGTCACATCGTTTAAGTAGTTGTATGATAGGTAGTTTATATGCCTTAGGTAAATTACCAGAATACCCTTTTCATGTATAATTGGTAATTAAGCATATGTAACCTAAACCTTTGTCACATAACTGATTATGTAACATGTTTAGGCATATAACACTTGTCATAGGACTAGTTAGGCGGTCCGAACACGTTTCACGCGCACGACGCGTTAAAGTAGCATAAGCTACCTTAATGGGTCGCGATGGGTCGAAAGCACTTAGGTTTGGTTTCATTGTAGTATGTAGGCCTTGTTAAACCATATCATATGAGTTCCAATACTCATTTGGTTTACCAAGCCTCATCCTATCCGATCTCCCGATTTAAGTCCGGTTTATTTATTTAGTTTTAGATTGCCGACTGATTCCGTGCTCCCTCTAGCTTTGTTTGGTTGTTGTTCAAGACCTCCAAGCATTCTCAGGCGAGTACATTATTCCCCTATTTTACTGCTTTCAATTGTTTTGGGGTGACTCATATGTGCTAAATGTTTTCGATGTTATAACGATGGTTTCAAAAACGATTAAGACGATTTATACAAAACTAATAACGATTTCGATAAAGTGAACAAACTTGTTGGTTGTAGTTACATAACAAATGACATTCATTAGCAATGATCAAGCCGACCAGTATTAGGTTATGGTACCATAGGATCTGACAAATCCCGTTATTTACTACACCCGTAGTTATGTGTGGGTGTTGTGGGTAGCGACTGAATCTGAAATTGTTAATTTACTCTTTGGTAAGGGTTTATTAATGCGAGTTGTTAATTTACTCTTTGGTAAGGGTTTATTAATGCGAGATGTTAATCTATCCTTTGGTAAGGGTTTATTAATGCGAGATGTTAATCTATCCTTTGGTAAGGGTTTATTAATGCGAATTATTAATCTATCCTTTGGTAAGGGTTTATTAATGCGAGTCAAGAAGGTTTGAATGTTATTAGCGAGACGACCATTTAAGTAGTTTCACGACCTAAAACGAATTTAACGATTGGGTAAACGATTGGTTTTCACACGATGTTTTAACGATTGGGTAAACGATTGGTTTCAAAGCGATATACGATTGAGTTTTGGTTACATATTACATGATTTACATTGGGCATGAACATTACTTTGGTGGTTTGGTTTGATTAAGTGATTAAGTAACAATGCGTGTGGAATATGATACAAGCATGGTGGATACGCCGCTGGTACTTCCTATATATAAGTGTTTGTATGGTATTACATATTGTAGCGTTATTTGAATCATTTCAGTTTGAGACATAGAACATTTTATACAAGTAACATACTTTTCACAAGACATTTATTTACAAACAACTTATATTATACAAACTCATTTTACATGGTTATTCATTTAATCATGCATTATTCTCTTATTTATACATATCACCTAAACTTATTATTTTTCAAATGATTTACAAAGACAAAGCAAATTACAAGGTTCATGACTAAACATTTTCTTAAACAGAAGTCATGAATCTTATTTTCACAAAACCTATGTACTCGCCAGCATTTCTTTGCTGACCTCGTTTTCACATATGTTTCAGGTATTGTTGGATGATATCGATTGATAAGATGCATGCTCACATAGGACTGGACAAGGCCTTAGTGACTCAATAACAATGATAGACTATGTTTAAATAGTGTATTTAGATTTCAAGACGATGTAATTATTCAATGTTTAATAAAACGAAACACTCTTTGGTATCCATGGTTATGAAACATTAATTCTGTTACAACACGCCTCGATGTTTCCGCCACGTTTTGTTGTTTTACGTGGTCGGGGTGTGACAGAAAAGATGGTATCAGAGCCAATGGTTATAGGGAAT
The DNA here is from genome assembly GCA_030545235.1 of Helianthus tuberosus. NCBI lineage: Eukaryota > Viridiplantae > Streptophyta > Magnoliopsida > Asterales > Asteraceae > Helianthus > Helianthus tuberosus. Next base: position 10,121 of record JARYGA010022866.1, read on the forward strand.
TAGGTTATTAGTAATTAGTAATGCTTTGACCTAGTCTATAACCTTCTTAGGACCCTAATGCGAGTTTACTTGCGTTTAGTCATAAAACAATACCGTCACCTATCCTTAGGCGACGACCACAACAAGAACACAATTTTCGAAACCGCTTTGAAAACTAATCATCTGTTCTAGGATGATTGATTACAAGGTTTTGAACCCTCTGTTATATGGTTTTGAACCCCTTTGAATTTTCAAAATCTCGGCAAAGTTTTGGGTTTTAAATAATGTGAACACGTGCAAACTGGAAGGGTGAATGCCAGTATTCTGAGTTTTCTGTCTAGGCAAGCACTTCGTATACATCTCATCAGACGCGAGACCAGTTGTGCTTACCTGGGAATTCTTGGGATGAGTGTTCACTTATAGGCGAGCATGTCTTCGCGATACATTATTTTTACCCATTTACTTTGATTAGTTATGTGTGTCGTTTGTTGCTTTGTAGTAACAAACAAATGACCACTATCCTTGCTTTCATCAGATTTGTTCATCTCATTCTTTTCGTCTAATTCTCTCACTCGTTCATTTCATGTTTCCTCTTTTAGACAATGCCTCCTCGACGCGATGATCGAACCGATGCTCGGACTTTCACTATTGAAGAACTCGCAGCTCTGATCTCTCAGCAGGTGGCTGCTGTGCTCCCCGGGGTTGTAACCCAAGTCCACGAGATATACAACCACGGCAATAATAACAACAACAATAACGCACAGTGTAAATACAAGGATTTTAACCAGGCTAAACCACTCAAGTTTAGTGGTTCTGAAGGAGCGACTGGGCTTCTTCAATGGTTCGAGAGCATTGAGAATACTTTCCGCCACGTGCAGTGTCCTGACAATCGCAGGGTCGAGTTTTCTTCGAGTGTGTTTCAGAAGAGGGCTCTCACATGGTGGAACGGGGTTATGAGGGATCGTGGTGCAGAAGTTGCTCTAGCACAGACGTGGGCTGAACTTAGGGCCCTTATGATGAGGGAATTCTGTCCTCGTCATGAGCAGCGAGCTTTAGAGAAGGAATTTGATGAGTTGAAACAAGATAGTGGTGAGCACAGGGCGTATACTGATAGGTTTGAGGAGTTGAGTCTGCTTTGCCCGACAATGGTTACCCCACTTGACATAGCTATCGAAAGGTACATCGACGGCCTACCTGACTTGGTACAAGACATCCTTACTGGTAGTAGCCCTGCCACACTCCGTCAGGCGATCGAGTTAGCTGCGACATTGACTGAGTCGCAGATTCGGAAGAATAAGTTACACAGAAAGGGTGACAAGGGTAAGAAGCAGGGGTCTGACAAGGAGGATAGCAAGAAAGGTCAAAACAAGAAGGGTAAGGAAGGTGAGACTTCGAAGAAATCAAAGAAGCGGAAGGGTGCCCAAAATTTTGCTGTTACAGCACAGACTGCTCAGAACTTGCAAAACCCACCAGCACAGCCAGCTGCAAAGAAGGCATATGCTGGTACCGCACCACATTGTGCCCGTTGCAACGGTCATCACGTTGCACAACAAGATTGCAAGAAATGCACAACATGTGGTAGACTTGGGCATTTGGCCAATATTTGTCGTCTGGGACAAAATCAGGCTGCTCAGGTTCAAGGGAATGCTGCGAGATTCCCACTGGGTTCATGTTTCAATTGCGGAGAGATTGGTCATTTCCGCCACAACTGCCCAAGACTGGTGAATGCAAATGCTAACGCAAACCCGAATGCGAACGTCAACGTCAATGTGAATCCATCACGTGGACGAGTGTATAACATCAATGAGGCAATCAATAATGAAGAACAAGTAGAATTTTGAAATTCCTCTGGTTGTTATCTTGTAACATTTAAAGACAATGCGGTTGTAATATAAATAAAAATTTGTGGTTTTTATTTTCAACTAATGCAATTGTATGAATGTTTGATCCAACCTTATGATGTCATCACAAAGACAAAACTACTCTTGTGGTTCTGTCATTTTTATGATCACTTGTGATCTCCCAAAGAACCTCAAACACTTGTTTCTTCTAAATCTAAAGTATCTTATCGTCTTGCACCGTTCGAGATGCAAGAATTTTCAAAACAGCTTCAAGAGTTGTCTGATAAAGGATTCATCCGTCCGAACTTTTCACCTTGGGGAAACTCTTGTTCTCCTTGTGAAAAGAAAAATGGGTCTTTTCGAATGTATATCGATTAACGTAAGCCTAAGTAAGCTTACCATCAAGAATCGATATCCCCTACCTTAAATCAACGATTTCTCCGATCAACTGCATAGCGTCTCATATTTTCCGAGATCGATTTGCGTTTTGGGTATCATCAACTTTGTATTCTCGAAGAAGATATTCCCAAAACGGTTTTCTGCACGAAGTATGGCCATTAAGAGTTTACAGTCATGCCTTTCTGGTTGACAAATGCTCCAGCCATCTTCAAAGACTTAATAAATAGAGTCTGCAAGCCTTATTTGGATCAGTTCGTCATTGTTATTAATGACATCTTGATCTATTCATATCACGAGCCGATCCCGATCAACACCTTCGTTGACATTGGAACCCTTAAAGAAGGAACAAACTTTTCGCTAAATCCTCCAAGAGGAAATTTTGGCTTAAAGGAGTTCAGTTTTTGGGTCATGTAGTCAACAAGTAGGGTATTCATGTGGATCCATCCAAATTGATGCAATTGAGAATTGATTCCTTGTATGCATTAAATACCCGTGTCCAAAGATAACAAATTTAAAGGTCAATTTAAACAATTATGCGAGTATACGATTATGCGATTATGTGATATGTGTTTATGTGTTCTCCTCTATGTTTTTGTGTGGTAAACGATTTTCAAATCCTCATAGAATCTTTTATATCTTCATATGAGGATATTCAAAAGGTACTACCTTAAATCCTTATAGGCTTCTACGTGGTAGTTAAGACCCTTGGGTTATATAGTACCATTCCATGATTCGATGATAGACCCTTGAGTGGTCTAGTCAAAAAGATTGATTCAAGACCTGGTTAAGAATGGCATGTGATGATACAGCTGAAAGGACCCTATGGTGGTCCAGTCACACTCATCACAGGTTTGTTCATTTGGTTTTCCCCTGCACATTATAAAATGGACTGAGTGAACTATGCAAGGAATTGTCTAATTATGGACGCGTACATAATTATGAAATTTAGTGCACAAAAAACCCAGTAAGATTTATTATGTGTGAGAACCGATAGTGACAACAATAACAAAATGAGAACGATGTAATGGAGGTACGGTGGACGCACCAATGACGCTTCATATACTTGTATATAAGTGCCCCTCTTACATTGCAAACATGATGTTATTAAAGTTACTAGAAGTTCAGAACCTTAACCAATGTTGTTCGATCTTTTCAACTTCATGTTTTAAACTCTCATAAGTTTCCTCTAAATAAATTTCGGGACGAAATTTCCTAAAGTAGGGGAGACTGTAACACCTGTGCCTCCACGGCCATCAAACAAATACCGAACCAATGAAATATTTTATTTCATACTTGGGATTTGTAAAAATATGTGTATCATTTGCACATATCAATTCTTGTTCAATTTCAAACTCTAAATCGCTTTCTGGAAGGTTATACGCGCACTGATGCGTAAATATAACCAGTTTAATGCAACAAACACTCCGGAATAGTGACATAGGCTTAACATACCTTAAATAACCTTTACATAACTTAGATATAAGTTTTGGAAGGTTTGGTGTGGTGAAATCAAAGTTTAATCGCTTACAGGGACTAAAGTTGACAAACTGCGAAAGTATGCCAATTTGAACTGTAACAGACATTCCGGAACATGACCATAAGTTAAACATACCATAAATATCCTTCACATAGCTTAGAAATAGGCTTTGAGGTGTTCGGTATGCTAAAATAAACTTTTGTGTCATTCAGGGACTAAAAGTGTCAAAAAGTGCACAAGTTTGCATTTTCGCGCATATCTTACATTCTGAATACATCTGGACATCCAAAAATTTATGTAAGCATGACTACATTATATTTTAGTGTTCGCCATAAGAAAAATCCATTCGTCACGTCATTTGGATCGTTTTTCGCGCTTGTGCGCATTTCGTCGTAATTAAGCGAACATCGCGTTCGTACGGCTAAACGAACCAACCTCCGGCATATTTTTGAGCATGTTTTGAGTTCCCTATACTTTAACTTCATTTTAGAGCCATAAAATGAGGTTAACGGGGTTCAAACGCATCGAAAAAGGCCTTAAATACGTGCAGGGACCATTTCTGCCAATTTTGAAACATTTCTGAAACATAGGGGCAGTGGCGTAGCGCGAGCCCTAAGGGCCTATGCAGTCGCGCTACGCGAGTGCCTTAACTGGACAGAAACTTCAGTTTTTCATTTTCGGGACCAGATTCGATGTATTAGCCGTTGTTTAATTCACAACCACACATTCTAACTTGCTTAGTCAGCGGATAAGGATGGAATTTAGGCACCATAACCTTCCGACACTTGTACGGATACGATTAAGGCACGATATTCGACAAGCGATCTTAACGGTTCGGGTATTCCTATAAATACCCATTCACCCCCATTGCTAAACTCACTAGAATCTTGATCTTAGGAACTCTAAGTTGAAACCATTGTTTCATACCTGAGATTCTTGGATCGAGATTAGCATTCGGGGACCCTTCGTAAGTATTCTTTCGTTCTTTTCCTTATTTTATTGCTTTTCGAGTCAGAAAGTCAAACTTTGTTTGACTTTCAGCGTTGACCAGTAATGGTCAATGCGAAGTTCGTTTGAACTTCGCAACGTGAGTGTAATCACGTTGGTTATAGTCCTTTGGGACTATGCCCACTGATTACCACGTTGTCTAGGGTCGTAGGGTAGGCGATCTAATAAATCGCCTATACCTTCGAACCCGACCCAGTTTGGTCGATCATTAGGATCCGACCAAATACATTAGGTGACCATAGTATATAGGGAATAACCTTCCGAGGTTATACCCTATGGTCACATCGATTAAGTAGTTGTATGATAGGTAGTTTATATGCCTTAGGTAAATTACCAGAATACTCTTTTCATGTATAATTGGTAATTAAGCATATGTAACCTAAACCTTTGTCACATAACTGATTATGTAACATGTTTAGGCATATAACACTTGTCATAGGACTAGTTAGGCGGTCCGAACGCGTTTCACGCGCACGACGCGTTAAAGTAGCATAAGCTACCTTAATGGGTCGCGATGGGTCGAAAGCACTTAGCTTTGGTTTCATTGTAGTATGTAGGCCTTGTTAAACCATATCATATGAGTTCCAATACTCATTTGGTTTACCAAGCCTCATCCTATCCGATCTCCCGATTTAAGTCCGGTTTATTTATATAGTTTTAGATTGCCGACTGATTCCGTGCTCCCTCTAGCTTTGTTTGGTTGTTGTTCAAGACCTCCAAGCATTCTCAGGCGAGTACATTATTCCCCTATTTTACTGCTTTCAATTGTTTTGGGGTGACTCATATGTGCTAAATGTTTTCGATGTTATAACGATGGTTTCAAAAACGATTAAGACGATTTATACAAAACTAATAACGATTTCGATAAAGTGAACAAACTTGTTGGTTGTAGTTACATAACAAATGACATTCATTAGCAATGATCAAGCCGACCAGTATTAGGTTATGGTACCATAGGATCTGACAAATCCCGTTATTTACTACACCCGTAGTTATGTGTGGGTGTTGTGGGTAGCGACTGAATCTGAAATTGTTAATTTACTCTTTGGTAAGGGTTTATTAATGCGAGTTGTTAATTTACTCTTTGGTAAGGGTTTATTAATGCGAGTTGTTAATTTACTCTTTGGTAAGGGTTTATTAATGCGAGATGTTAATCTATCCTTTGGTAAGGGTTTATTAATGCGAATTATTAATCTATCCTTTGGTAAGGGTTTATTAATGCGAGTCAAGAAGGTTTGAATGTTATTAGCGAGACGACCATTTAAGTAGTTTCACGACCTAAAACGAATTTAACGATTGGGTAAACGATTGGTTTTCACACGATGTTTTAACGATTGGGTAAACGATTGGTTTCAAAGCGATATACGATTGAGTTTTGGTTACATATTACATGATTTACATTGGGCATGAACATTACTTTGGTGGTTTGGTTTGATTAAGTGATTAAGTAACAATGCGTGTGGAATATGATACAAGCATGGTGGATACGCCGCTGGTACTTCCTATATATAAGTGTTTGTATGGTATTACATATTGTAGCGGTATTTGAATCATTTCAGTTTGAGACATAGAACATTTTATACAAGTAACATACTTTTCACAAGACATTTATTTACAAACAACTTATATTATACAAACTCATTTTACATGGTTATTCATTTAATCATGCATTATTCTCTTATTTATACATATCACCTAAACTTATTATTTTTCAAATGATTTACAAAGACAAAGCAAATTACAAGGTTCATGACTAAACATTTTCTTAAACAGAAGTCATGAATCTTATTTTCACAAAACCTATGTACTCGCCAGCATTTCTTTGCTGACCTCGTTTTCACATATGTTTCAGGTATTGTTGGATGATATCGATTGATAAGATGCATGCTCACATAGGACTGGACAAGGCCTTAGTGACTCAATAACAATGATAGACTATGTTTAAATAGTGTATTTAGATTTCAAGACGATGTAATTATTCAATGTTTAATAAAACGAAACACTCTTTGGTATCCATGGTTATGAAACATTAATTCTGTTACAACACGCCTCGATGTTTCCACCACGTTTTGTTGTTTTACGTGGTCGGGGTGTGACAAAAAAGTAACATACAACATGAGATTTTTATAAAAGTTGTTAAAACTAGAAGTAAACTTGGTTTTTGAACTAGTTAGCATATGTTATGATCATGTCCAAAACCCTACATGATTTGGAGATCATTTTGATAAGTTTATGTTATAAAAATTTCATATGTTTTTAGTTAAGATGTTGAGTAAATTGAGGGTGATTTGGAAAAGAAAATGATATGTTTATTAAACATGGCCAAATGATTAATACAAAGGTTATATGGCCATTTTTTTTAAAGACATTATGCTAAGAAAACTATCATTTTTGGTTAAATCTTTACAAGATTTAAAAAGATTTTGAAGTTAGGTTTTTATAAAAGAAAAGATTAGATAAATATATATTTTTTTTGAGAAAATATATATTTGGTCACTTTAACAATTTTTGTGTTATGTATTATTTGGTGTATTAGTTATATGTAACAAACTAGAAACTTGAATATAATGATACAAATAAACACAAGGTATATTACAATCAAAGTCTTACAAGAATACATATATATACACTTGAATACAATTTACGGACGATTCGGACATCGGATACAACTTATGGTCAAATCGGACGACAGACGAACCTATGAACATATCGCCAATCCGAGGACTTACTACGACGTTTAGGCAATCTTTCGACGCGGACACAAAAATTACGTTACCATTAACAAAATTCGGACATTTCGAAACTTATAAAAACTATTATGTTTTTATTAACTAAAAAGTATACTTAGTTATTTTTATAAAAATGTTTTTTTTATAAAAATGAAAGACTTATACTTTCAAATGGGCTTACACTATGGGCTAGTTTATACAAATGGGCTATTTTATACAAATGGGCTATCTTTTACAAATGGGCTATTATTTATAAACGGGCTTAACTTCATAACGGGCTTATCAAAAGACATGGACTAAGCCCAATACCAAACTTATGGGCCAAGGCCCAATAATATTAAGCCCAACACTATTTAGGCCCAACACTATTGAGGCCCAACACTATTAAAGCCCAATAACATGAATTCTTGGGCTAAGCCCAATGACATATAATTGATAAAAATACAATTATACAATTTACTTATACAAGACATGAAATCAAGAAGACAAGACCTGATGATACAACTCACAAGATATAAGATTACATATATATATATTTGGTGAAATATATATATAATAGTTTAACAATTCCAACATCTAATACATAGTCTAACGAACAACAAAGACATACAAGTCTTACACATATTTAAGACACAAGACTTGTACTCAAGTCATTTACAAAGACCGAAGTGTCTAACAAATATAAGAACATTTGTAGGTCGCAACATTGTTCAAGACGACCACGCGTAAGATCACAAACACTTATCATTCACGGACGCAATACTGTGAGTTCATGTCCCCTATTCATTTAAATGTTTTACAACTTTACAACTATCGGGGAAGATACATGTTCAACGTATGTTAAAGTTAGGGAATGAAACACCATAGATCATGTGCGAATTAGGGTTATACATCTAAGCACCATTAATCCAGTTTGGACCTAGGTACAAGTGGTTAGATCTAATGGGTTTTGGCGAGCCCCACTCTTGGTCATGGACCCATACAGAAGAGTGCGTTTGTGTCCCAGTCGATGGTAATCGACACGAAATCGTCTAGGTTTGGATTGCTTCCTATTTCATCACACATATTAATGTCCTCGCGAAACATTAATGATCAACGATTTCATTGACGCTTTACATACTACATCATTACATACAGATACATTTTATACAACTCACATTTTATGGATATAGTTTATACAACTCACATTTTATGGATGCATTTTATACAACTCACATTTTATAGATACATTTTATACAACTCACATTTTACAAATACATCTCATACAACTAAACTGCATGAACTCGCCAACTTTTGTTGATGTTTTCAAACTTAACATGTATTTCAGGAAATTAGTGGACCATGCAGACATTTCAGTCAAGGAAAGCAAATATCAAGACTCCATGCCACCATTTGAAGGGTTTGCCCGTTATATACCGCCTCTTTGCGGTGATATAGTGGTCAAAGCCTTGACATTTTAAGACTTACATTTTGATGTATAAAACGATGACAACTTATTTTCATTTGATGGTTTGTAACCAATACATTTAACTTATGTTGCGTTCTTTTGAAACGATTACGACAATGGCATTGGAGCTTGTTTTTATTCATTTAGTATGTTCACTTATATTGTTATGCAATGAGAACCGATCAGATCACACCTCGCGCTTCCGCTACGAGTGGGTGTGACAAAAACAAAATGACAACACATAGAAATTGCGATCATTTGTTTGTTACCTAAGGCAAACAAATGAGATGGTGACTAATCAAAGTAAACGGATCATATTAATGTATCACTGAAGACATGCTCGCCTATAAGTGAACACTCACCCCAAGAGTTCCCAGGTAAGAGTGACTGGTCCGATACTACGGATTTGTACGAACACTCTAGCCTTAGACAGAAAACTCAGGATACAGGCATTCACTCTTCCAGTTTGCACGTGTTCACATTATACGACCCAAATTTTGACGAGATTTGAAAACTTAGAGGGTTCAAAACCTTATAATAGAGGGTTCAAAACCTAGTAATCAATCATCCTAGAACAGATGGTTAGTTTTCAAAGAGGTTTTGAAATTTATGTTCTTGTTGTGGTCGTCGCCTAAGGATAGGTGACGGTATTGTTTTATGACTAAACACAAGTAAACTTGCGTTAGGGTCCTAGGAAGGTTATAGACTAGGTCAAAGTATTACTAATAACCTAATTCCCTATAATCATGAGCTCTGATACCAACTTTTCTGTCACACCCCGACCACGTAAAACAACAAAACGTGGCGGAAACATCGGGGAGTGTTGTAACAGAATCATTGTTTCATAACACATGGAAATTGAAATATTGTTTTATTGATTAAAGTAGTTACAATGTCTTGACAATCAAAGAAACATAACATAAATAACTAGTCTTGCATCTTTTATTGTCGCTAAGGCCCAAGTCCGCCTAAGTGTATCTTGATAAATCCTATGCATCATATCCTGAAACACATGTGAAAATAGGTACGTCAGCATAAAAATGCCTGTGAGATACATAGGTTTATGAAAATAGGATTCATGACTTATTGTTTAAGAAAATGTTTAGTCATGAACCTTGTAATTTGCTTTGTCTTGTAAATCATTTGAAAAATGATAAATAAACCAAATGATATATGTGTATAAAAGAATAACACATGGTTAAGTGGATAACCATGTGAAATGAGTTTGTATAAATTAAGTTGTTTGTAAAACAATGTATTGTGAAAAGTATGTTATTGGTATAAAATGTTATATGTCCAAATTTAAATGATTCAAATAACGCTACGATATGTAATACCATACAATCACTTATATATAGGAAGTACCAGCGGCGTATCCACCATTCTTGTATCATATTACACACGCCTCGTTACTTAAATCACATACTCAAACCAAACCAACAATGTAAGATGTCTATGTTTAAACCAATTGCCAAACGTATTGAATAATATGTCAAAATGTTTATGTCAAGATGTAAGTCATGTAATGTATAACCAATGTCAAATATGTTCATGTGTCAAATGTAAATCATGTAATGTGTAACCAATGTCAAATATGTTCATGTGTCAAATGTAAATCATGTAATGTGTAACCCAAAATGATATGTATGGCTAGTGAAATATATCAACTAAACCACATGCACAAAAACAAAGTATTGAAGTAAAACATGGTTTAAATCAAAGCTATGTTTTGTGGAACAAATGCATGCTATACTGATATGAACATCTATGCGGTATTGTGAAAATGCATGCATCCAAGCCTTGAGACTGTGGCGATAAACCCTTAAACAATTTAAAGGTTTATCTAAGTTATGTATATCAAATTCGGTCATTCCTTCCAATCCAAACCTACCCAGGATTTCAGGAACGGGAGTTGTCAATTCCTATGGTACCACTACCTAATAACGAACGGCGTAGCTAATGTTAATGAATGTATTGTTCCATTGTAAACAACCCAAATGTCATACCAAAATGTAAACATGTTATGAAATCAACTGTACTAAGTATGCAACAAATGGACATACATAGCATAAAATGTAAATGTAAAACAATGTACTAAGTACGCACGTAATGGACATACATAGCATGTGAACTATAATGTAAAACAATGTACTAAGTACGCACGCAATGGGCATACATAACATAAAATGTAATGAAATCATGTACTATAAATGTACTAATGAACATAGGAAGTCTATGATGTGAAAACAGGAAAGCATGAAAGTAACAAGTAAGCACATGTGTTTCACCCCAAAACAGTTTGGAAAACAGTAAAAGAGGGGTCTATGTACTCACTTGAGATTGCTCAGAAGTCCTAAGATAACCACCAAGCAATGCTAGAGATCACGGAATCAAACGGCACCTAATATAGGTAACTATGTTAATAAACCGGACCTTAATCGAAAGATCGGATAGAATGAGGCTCGTAAACTAAATGAGTAGGGAAACCTAACATAAGTGCTTATGACCCATTACGACCCGTTTAGGTAGCTTATGCTACTTTAACGCGTCGTTCGCGTGAAACGCGTTCGGACCGCCTAACTAGTCCTATGACAAGTAGAATATGCCTTAACATGCCTAATATTGTTCCCAAATCAGTTTAGATGTCAAAAGTTATGTTACATATGTTTATAATGAATTTTGGCATCAAAGGGGCATTTTGGTAATTTACCTAAGGCATATAAACTACCTACCATACAACTACTTAAACGTCGTGACCATAAGGTATAACCTCGGAAGGTTATTCCCTACCTACTATGGTCACCTAATGTATTTGGTCAGATCCTAATGATCGAACAAATGGGTCGGGTTCGAAGGTATAAGCGATTTATTAGATTGCTTACCCTTACGACCCTAGACAACGTGGTTATCAGTAGGCATAGTCACAAGGGACTATAACCATCGTGATTACGCTCACGTTGCGAAGTTCAAACGAACTTCGCATTGACCATAAACTGGTCAATGTAGAAAGTCAAACAAAGTTTGACTTTCGGACTCGAAAGCAATAAAAGAACGAAGGAACACTTACAAAGGGTCCAAGAATGGAAGGTTTGAATCCGAGTACTCTCAGGTATGAAGTGTTAAACACAACAACTTAGAGAGCAAACTCAGATTTCAAAGGTGTGAGGAATGAGTGAAGTGGGTGTTGGGTATTTATAGATTTCAGTTCACCGTTAGGATCGTTTCTTGGAGAAGAGGGAATGATCACATCCCTACACTTGTTAGAATGTTGTGGTAGCTCATTTTGCCCACCATAAGAGATTAACATGTGGCACTTGACCTTTGGAGGGTGTTAGGGGCTGTTAACATGTGTTTAAAATGGCTCTTGCTGATCAGAAGAGGCCTAGCGTGACGCCAAGGGGGCTAGGTGTCATGCTAGGGTCCCCCTGATCAGCAAACACTTTCTTAAGCTTCCAAATCAGTCCCCGTTGTGTATTAGGGCCATTTCTGACATGTTTAAGGCTCGTGAAGCCATTTTCAAGGCTCCAAAAGGATGCCTAAACATTGTGGACATGAAACATGCTCAAAAATATGCCGGATGTCAGTTCGTTTGGTCGTACGATCGCGATGTTCGGTTAATTACGACGGAATGCGCATAAGCGCGAAAAACGATCTAAATTGCGTGACGAATGGATTTTTCTTATGCCAAACACTAAAATGAAATATTTTAGTGCTTACATAAATTTTTGGATGTCCGGAGGTATTCAGAACGTAAGTTATGCGCGAAAATGCAAACTTGTGCACTTTTTGACGCTTTTAGTCCCTGAATGACCCAAAAGTTTATTTTAGCACACCGAATCCCTCAAAGCCTATTTCTAAGCTATATAAAGGATATTTTAGGTGTGTTTAACTTTGTGTCATGTTCCGGAATGTTCGTTACAGTTCAAATTGGCATACTTTCGTAGTTTGTCAAATTTAGTCCCTGTAGGCGAATTAACTTGTTTTTGCCAAACCAAAGCCTTCAAAACTTATTTCTAAGTTATGTAAAGGTTATTTAAGGTATGTGAAGCCTATTTCACTATTCCGGAGTGTTCGTTGCATTAAACTGGTTATATTAATGCATCAGTGCGCGTATAACCTTCCAGAAAGCGATTTAGAACTCGAAATCGAACCAGAATTGATATGTGCAAATGATACACATATTTGTACAACTCCCGAGTATGAAATACAATATTTCATTGGTTCGGTATTTGTTTGATGGTCACAGTGACCCAGGTGTCACACCGAACACCCCGAGGCAAAACCCCTGATATTCTGAAATGAATCCTCAGCATACTGGGGATAAACCCTTAATATCCTGGGGATAAACCCTTAATTTCATGCGCTACAGGCGAGAGTGTATAAACTCCAAATCTTAGAAAGGTGAAAACCTTTAAACCTTAGAGAGTATGAAAATACCCTTTCGTGAGAGAGGGTGATCAATCCTCATATACCTTCAGGATCCAGGATATAGCCAACAATAACGAAATTGTCAGCCACTTTTACATGAACTGGTCCCGCTACCTTGAACTATACCTAGATAACTTGCGCTCCAGGCGAGGTGTTTAAACCCAATTCGAAAGAAAGGTGAATACCTTTAAACCTTTGAAGGGATCAGGATCCCTTAAACGTGAGAGAGGGGGCCAATCCTCTAATCTTTCGAGTTATCCTAAGTGCATATCCTGGAGCTGTATCCTGAAACATATGCTGCAAAACAACTGTAAACTAAGGTGGGGGTTAGCTTGGCTAACACCCCTCCAATGCTTAAGTCAGTATTGGGTTCAAGATAATAAACACATATATTTAAAAGAGATAGAATACATACCATTCTAAGATAGAAATTAAATTCTATTCTTACTTGAAATAGAGCTTTAAGTGTATTGCATTCCAGGATCTCGGTAGCATATCCCCTTCCATATTCTTGAGTCGATATGCTCCTTTCCCTGCTTCTGACTCAACTTCATATGGTCCTTCCCATTTTGGAGCTAGCTTGCCATCGGCAGGATTAGTGGTATTTTGAAAAGCCTTTCTTAGCACCCAATCACCAACTCGAAATCTCCTAGTCCTTATATTCTTGTTATATGCTCTGGATATTCTTTGTTGATATGCTGCCATCCTTAGCCTTGCTGCATCTCTTTTTTCATCTATAGTATCCAAATCTCGACATAAGGCTTCAGGATTCTGTTCAGGATCCTGTAGGATAGATCTTGCAGTAGGTATCGCCATTTCCATTGGAATCACTGCTTCTGCTCCAAATACCAAGGAAAATGGGGTTTGGCCGGTTGCATTCTTTACCGTTGTCCTATCAGCCCACAAAACAAAGGGTAATTCTTCTGCCCATCTTCCTTTTTTGGCTCCAAGTCTCTTCTTTAAGTTATTGACAATTATCTTGTTTGAGGATTCAGCTTGTCCATTTGCTTGAGGATGTACCGGAGTAGACGTGATCATTTTGATTCCCCAATTCTTGCAAAAGTCAGTAGTCCTCTTGCTTATAAACTGGGACCCATTATCACAAATGATTTCAGCTGGTACCCCAAACCTGGTCAGGATATTCCTCTTTATAAAGGATACTACTTCTTGGTCTCTAACTTGAACAAATGCTTCAGCTTCAACCCACTTAGAGAAATAATCCGTCATTGCTAGCATAAAGACTTTTCCTCCCGGAGCTTTTGGTAACTTCCATACTATATCCATCCCCCATTTCATAAATGGCCAAGGGGAAGCTACAGGATATAGTGGTTCAGCTGGTTGATGTAGTATGTTACTATGCCTTTGACATGCATCACACCTTCGAGCATATTCTGCAGCATCTTTCCTCATCGTTGGCCAATAATATCCTGTCCTTAATAATTTCGAGAACAATTATCTGCCCCCAGTGTGGTTACCACAATCACCTTCATGTATATCCTGAAGTACTTCTTTGGCTTCAGGATCCTCCAAGCACCTCAAATACGGTCCTGCAAGAGATTTCTTGTATAAAACATTATTTATAATAGTGAATCGTGATACCTTCATCCTAAATGCCTTAGGATTCTCATCTCCGGGGATGTGTCCTTCTTTGAGATATCTCATGATCGGAGCTGTCCAGGATTAAGGATCCTTTTCAGGATACTCTGCTCCAGGATCTTGAATACTCGCTACTTCTTTATCCTGAGGATTCGTTGCAGGATACAAGATATGTAATATTGGTATTTGGGTCCCTTCTGGTATCCTAATCGATGATCCCAGATTTGCTAAGGCATCTGCTTCAGCATTATCCTCCCTTGGTACCTGTTCAAGTGTAAAAATATCGAAATATCTTGCTATTTTTTTTAGAATATCGAGGTATTCGATTAATTTCTCACCCTTAACTGCATAGGATCCATTAAAATGGTTAGTAATTAACAAGGAGTCAACATATACTTGCAAATTCTTGATACTCATATTCTTAGCCAACTCTAATCCTGCAATTAAAGCCTCATACTCTGCTTCATTATTAGTAACAGGGAATTCACACCTAATAGCCTGGGGTAATATGTCCCCCAGTGGCGATTTTAGTAGTATTCCCAATCCTACTCCTCTTATATTAGATGCACCATCAGTATATAACGTCCAGGATCCTGAAGATTCTCCTAACTGTTGGACTTCTAGGTCTACCTCATCCTGAATGTCACTACTGAAATCAGCCACAAAGTCAGCTAAAGCCTGAGACTTTATGGCATTTCTAGGTTCATATACTAAATCATAAGCACTCAACTTTACTGACCACTTGGCCATCCTGCCTGACATCTCTGGTTTCCTAAGCACATTTTTGACAGGATAATTTGTTTTAACATGAATCCTATGTGCCTCAAAGTAATGTCTAAGTTTCGTTGATGCCATAACTAATGCAAGTATCAATTTTTCTAAATGAGAATACCTAGTTTCAGCATTTAACAAACTTTTACTAACATAATAAACATGATATTGCTGACCTTCATGATCCTTTATAAGGACGCCACTTACAGCATTCCCTGATACTGCGAGGTATAGGGATAGTGGTTCACCATTCTCAGGCTTCATCAGTAGAGGTGCAGTTGAAAGATATTGCTTCAAATCCTGCAGGGCTGCTTCATGCTTCTCACCCCATTCGAATTTCTTGTTCTTCTTCAGGATATCATAAAACTCTTTGCATTTCTCTGAGGATCTTGAAATAAATCTGTTTAATGCTGCCACTCGCCCTGTTAATCGTTGAACATCCTTCATATTTGAGGGTGATTTAATATCCAAGATGGCTTTAATCTGCTCCGGGCTCGCCTCTATCCCTCTTTTGGTCACCATATATCCTAGAAATTTTCCTGCCCCCACTCCGAAATGACACTTAGCAGGATTTAGCTTCATGTTATATTGATCCAGGATATCAAATGCTCCTTTAATATCCTGGAGGTGATCCTGAGCTTTCCTTGATTTTACCACCATATCGTCAATGTATACCTCCATGGTGTCCCCCAGCTTATCTTTGAACATCATGTTTACCAATCTCTGGTATGTTGCACCTGCATTTTTCAAACCAAAAGGCATAGCCGTATAACAATAAATACCTGTTGGTGTCATGAAGGCAGTATCCTCCTGGTCAGAAGGCTCCATTTGAATCTGCTGAAATCCTGAGGATGCATCCATGAAGGTCAACATTTCATGCCCGGCAGTAGCATCCACCATTGCATCAATGTGAGGAAGAGGAAATGGGTCTTTAGGACAAGCCTTGTTCAAGTCTGTGTAGTCTACACAGACTCTCCATTTCCCATTTTTCTTCTGTACCACGACTACGTTTACTAGCCATCTTGGAAACTTGACTTCTCTGATCATCCTGGACTTCAACAATCATTCAACTTCCTCTTGGATAATCGTATTCCGCTCAGGAGCAAATTTCCTTCTTTTTTGCTGAACAGGCTTGAATGATCTGTCAATTCCAAGCTTGTGAGCGATAATGTCTTTGGATATACCTGTCATATCCTCATGCTTCCATGCAAACGTTGACATCCTGTATTTCAAAAAGTTAGTTAACTGCTATTCAATATCCTGAGGGATATTGGTTCCTACGAGCACCGAGATATCAGGATTATCCTGATCCAGGATAATTTTCTTCACATCCTGCTCCGAATCCTCCATGATATCCTGGGCCCGCATCTTTAATTGCTATGCTGTACTAGGCTTGGTTAAGGATTTCATCGAGGATGAGTAGCATTCTTTCGCCTCCTGCTGATCACTATCAACCTTGACAACTCCCCAAGGGGTAGGGATCTTGATGCATTGGTGATATGTTGATGGCACAGCCTTCATATCGTGAATCCATGGTCTTCCCAGTATGATGTTATAGCAGGATAGAGAATCCATCGCACAGAAACGTTGTATCGAGTTGACTCCTTCAACATATACTGGTAACTTTATCTCTCCCATAGTGTTTCAAGCCTCTCCACTGAACCCAACAAGCACGGTGGACTTCGAAGTGATATCCATCGGAGATACATTCATTCTCTTCAGAGTCTCTAGTTGGATTATGTTGACGGAGCTGCCATTATCAACCAATATCCTGCGTACAAAATGGTTAGCCACATATAATGTTATTACCAGAGCATCATGATGAGGATCCTGGATAGTATCCCTATCATCACTATCAAATGTGATCACTTTGTCAGTTGTGAGTGCAGTCATCCTGACAGGTTTGTCTCCCCTTTCGGCCTTAGCTTCTTTTGCATGTCTCATTGCCGCCGAATACGAAGTCCCACAAATGTCGGATCCTCCCGAAATAAAGTTGATTATCTTGGCATCCGCGCGCGGGAGGTGACGCTACTCGCTCAGGATCCTTCTCAGTATCCTGACCCCTATTCTTCTTTCTTCCTAAGAGATCTTTCAGATATCCCTTGCTTAGAAGATAGCTTATTTCTTTTCTTAGAGCAATGCAATCCTCAGTTATATGTCCGAAATCTTCGTGGAAGGCACACCATTTTGACTTATCTTTCTAATCGGCTTTTTGTTGATTCTTTCGAGGCCGGCCACCTAGCCTTGTCTCCTAAACCCTGCATAGCATACATCAATTCAGGAATGTTAACAGAAAAGCAATATTCAGATAATTCAGGATATTCTTCAGTATCCTCATCTTTGATAGCATTCACTTTCTTGTTTTCATTTCTACCATATGGCTTAGAGCGATATGGCTTAAATGAGGATTCTGACTTCCTGTTAGTTGACTCATAGGTGTTGGCTGAGTTCATCCTCTCTTGCATCTTTCTGTCATCCTCCAATCGAATATATCTTAGGGCCCTGTTTCGAGCTTCATCCAAGTTCCTGCATGGGTTCATCACAAGGTCTTGGTAAAATTGAGAATCTTTTTGCAGCCCCATCTTGAAAGCTTGCACAGCTGTTGCAAGATCAAGATGCGGAATGTCTAAGGATTCCCGGCTGAACTTGTTTACATAATCCCTTAGGGATTCTTGAGGCCCTTATGTTATCCTGTAGAGGTCACTTGTTAGTTTTTCAAAGCTTCTACTACAAGAAAACTGACTATTAAATAAATTCACTATGTGAGCAAATGATGTAATCGAATGAGGAGGAACATTTAGGAGCCATTTCAAGGCTGATCCTGTTAAGGTAGAACCAAAACCCTTGCACAAGCATGCTTCCTTGAGCTCCGAAGGGATAGGATTAATCTCCATCCTTTCCCTATACTGGGCAATATGCTCTTCAGGATCCGTAGTTCCATCATAAAGCTTCATGTTGGGGGTTTGAAATCTCTTTGGAATCTCAGCGTCACAGATAGGATATGCAAAGCGAGATATCCTGTGGCTGTCTTGGGACACTTCCGGGATTGGCTGGACCACTCCAGGTACACTGGATATCATGTCCTTCAACTTCTAAAGCTCCCTAGTAAATGCTAATGTTACACCTGTATCCTGCAAAGATCCACTATTGTTAGCAGCATGAGTATTATTATTATTTGACACGTTACCCGTCTGAGGATTCTGCCCATATCCTGAAGCATATCCTGAGCTCCTCATGGTTGACATCCTGACTGAGGAGGGCATTTCAGGAGTATGATGCTGAGGAAGGCTGGGCACAATATTCCCCCTATTATCCTCAGTGTACACAGCCGAACTGAAGTTCAAAGTTCTGGGTTGTAATGGAGTGACGATATCCTCAGCAGATCTGCTCGAGCCAGACTTCAGGAGTTGTATCTCCCTCAACAGCATTTGGTTTGTTTCCTGTTGCTGCCTCATTTGTTCCTGCACACTTCCAAATAAGGTTAGAATTTCATCATTAGAAGCCAGAATGGTAGCAGATCCCTGAATACTCCGAGTAGGGATAATATCCTGAGGTTGTGAAGAAGATTGCATCCTTGGAGCAGGAGGTGGAAGCACCGGACCAGTAGTAGCAGAAGTTGTAGCAGACACAGTGGAGGAGCTCATGTTTGATCTTGAGGCTATTGTAAACAATGTGGCAAAAAGTTTTGAAAACAGAAAACCGATTAATGATTTCAAAAAGATTTTTTAGTAAAGAGAGCACCACTTGCCCCACTGTGGGCGCCAAATTGTTTTGGTCAAAAATTACTGAAGCAATTAAGTGATTAAATTAGTTAAGTGAGGTAGTGAGCTAAAAAGTGTGTTGAAAATATGCTGGTTAAGTTGTTTGGAAAAACAATATTCAGGATAAGGCTCAGGATATTGAGCTGTATCTACAATCAAATAATGAGCAAAAAGTAAAGGGGTGACACGAGATATACGAGGAAAGCCCTTGATCAATCTAGATCGCCGGCATAAAACCTCGGGAGCTGACAATCACAGCTGCCTTGTTCTTCTTATTGCTTTAAACGTCAGGATACAGTGTAGGATATTGACCAGATCGCTAAGTGTTACAACGCTTTTGTGCGAAAGTGAAAATTGCTAGAGAACAAGTGTAAGAGTGTAGTGAGTGTTGATGTGATGTCCTCTTCGATATGATATACCCACCTATTTATAGTAACGAATTACAAACGAAAATTCCTATAAATATGGGATGCTCCGAATATTCCATTGTTGACGTTGTAGACCGAGTAATGCGGCTTCAACGTCTTTATTTGAACGACTTGGACCGAGTCTCCCGCGGAATGAGTCCTTGTGAACGTTGCTAGCTTCTAACCCGTGTACCTGCACATAATCCGTTAGTGATCCTGAGGATACCATTCAGGATGTTACCAATATCCTGAATCAGCATCCCGGATGTGAACAGATATCATATAACCAAGATATAACCCAAGATATTTCTCAGGATATGGGCTCAGAATTTCACCCATAACACCAGTCACTACGTTGCCATCATTATGTGCCTCCCCAGCTCCAATAGTAAACACGCACCCACGCGCTCCGTTTCCCCCATTGTTCCCATTGTTGTTCCCAGCGTTGTTGTTATTCCCATTGTTATTACCACCTGCATTCTGATTCAGCTGAGGGCAGTCTCGCTTGATGTGACCCTCAGCTCCCCATTGAAAACAACCCTTACGAATACCCTAGTTCTGCTGAGGCTGCTGTCTACCCTGCTGCTATGACGGCTGCTGCGGGTTCGGGAGCAAAACCCTACAATCCCTGGCCATGTACCCTGCTCTATTGCACCTGTGACATATCCGAGTACACTGCCCCCGATGATGATAGTTGCACTTATTGCACCTTGGTAGTTTTCCCGCATAAGAACCCTGACTTGAACTGTTACCTGATTCTGATTCACTGAAGACGACTGGCTGAAACTACGATTGTTGCCAGTGTTCGGCCTTTTCTGTGACTGCACTGAATTGGACGCCTTGTCCACATCGTTCCACTTATGCTTGCTGTCAGTGGTGGGAGTAGTAGCTGTAGTAACGGCAGCAGTAGTAGTAGCAGAAACACATGGTGGCAGTGAATTACTCTTCACCTCCTGATCAACGATCTTGTGAGCCAAACGGAGAATCTGAGTTAAGTTATTGAGGTTAGCTGCAGTAACCAAACCCTTCACTCGTGGAGGTAATCCCTTGATGAACAACTCAATTCTTCGAGACATAGGTCGGGACAAATTCGGGCACATGTCAGCCAACTCATGCGACCGCTTCACGTATGCTTCAATCTCAAATCCTACCATCTTCAGATCATAATACTCGTTCTCCAATTTCGGAATCTCATTGCGAGGACAATACTCCTCCCTGATCAACTCCTTAAAGTTGTCCCAAGTAGTGGTGTTCGCCGCCTCGATGCCCAACAGCTGAACCTGGGCATTCCACCATGTCAGGGCACCATCCTCGAGTGTGCCCGTAGCATACTTCACTCTGTCCCCAATAGGACAGTTACACATTGCGAACACGGACTCCGCCTTCTCGAACCAACGCAGGAGTCCTACAGCCCCTTCAGTCCCACTGAAGGTCTGCGGCTTACAATCCATAAAGGTTTTGAACGTGCAAACAGGTGGATGGTGCATATTCTGTTGCACCTGTTGACCAGCCTGATAAGCCGCTAAGGCTTCAGCCACGTGAGTGTTGATGAGATTGGTTAACTCAGCCTGAGTCATAGCAATATGGCCACGTCCACCACCGCGGCCTCCACCACGTCCTCCACGTCCACTCATGATTCTATACAAGTAAAGGAAGGATTTCAAAAGCAAGTTCAAGTGGGAGTCAAGCATTACTATAACCTCCCATAGGCTACCAAGTTCTATCATAACATCAACTAACAGAGCGGAACCCTTTTCACACTTGTCAAGTTTCACTGAGACACACATGCACCTCACGTTATTATTATGTGTGCACCCATAATAATAAGGCAATTTGCATGCTTATCTCAGTGCCTCTTAACTTGTGTTAAAAGGTTTCCCCGAATTCAAGCAATAAGACATACAACACCACAACATAGATCATGTAAGCTCCAGAAGAGTCGCACTCTCAAAACACGTAGCGTGGGTTGTTATCATATAAATTCATACTGTTGTGCCAAGTGTGCATTCACATGTGATGTTATCTAATAGCAAATACTAGAGATACTGTGCAATAGTAAACAAGAGACAAACCTTGCAGTCTGGAGCTGAGTGTCATGGTCGATTTCGGATCTGTTCGGTTATAGTCTGGTTTTATAAAAACGTTTTAAAACCAAGTTCAATATAACCAGTGGCTCTGATACCAAACTGTCACACCCCCAAAATACCACCTAGGGAGTGTCCCTGATAGGCGTGTGACGTACTGACAATGAGCCACTAATTACATTGAACCCACATAAGTTTCAAGACAACGTTCTCAATCATTATTAAAATACCATCACAAGTTTATACGAAAACCAATATGTTCAGTGGAAGCAAATAATAATCCATAGTTAAATTATTCAAAAACCAATGTGTAGTAGTAAACAAATAATCACATGAGTCCCTTTAGTCGACCCATGACCACTCCTGCTCCTCCAGACAGCAAGTTTCCAAATCCAAGATACCTAACGACCTGCGAGCATGAAACAAGTGTATCAGACAAAGCTGGCGAGTTCACGGTTTATGAAAACGTTTGTTACCAAGTATTTATTCCAGTTCATTAACAAATGCACAAGTAATATTGATAATATCTCGATGATAAACAAGACGGCTCCTGATGTATGTTTTGCCCTTTCCCCAGTGCTCCTATCAAAGCACTGGGCCCGACTGGGTAATTATTTCACAACCGTCCTCCCCGGTACGGTGTGAGGGTGCCAAACCTAAGTAGCGCTACCAACTAATACCCCGTTACCTCCCCGGTAACAAAAGATGGGACTTAAGAGTGATAGAATGAGAATATTATTCAATATACCAGTTTTACCCAAAAGACTTATCCCTCCCCGGGATACCCACTAATTGTCCCAACCACCGGGACGCATGCTCAAAAGTAGAGAACTCACCTTGGGTTTGCTCGGTATGGTTAGCTGCTTGTTCACACTTAAACAATCACAGCCTATGGTATTCACGTATGCGATATTAGTTTACATTCATAAGGTACACGTATAATTAGCAGTTTGCACTTCACACAGAAATCACATAGCTCATTCAAATCCACAGTTCGCATATATGTTCAGTAATAATGTTTAACACTTATGTGTACTATACAAGTTGCATGAACCAATTTATGTTTCTAAATCACAAGTACCCCTCATTAACAGGAAACCCCATTAACCATAAGCATCATTATTAATAGGTATCCTGAACAGTAACTATCATTAACATTAGATGTCATGGTTTCATAAACATTATCATAATCATTCCTAACAAAAGTCAACCTGTTCCCTGTTTTCTTTGCCCTCTCGACGAACCCTCCCATCGACGAAACATTTGTGTTTCGTCGTGATCCTCCATGACGAAACCTCCATGTTTATCAAGCATTCGATATCAAACTTACATGTGCCACTCACAACAGTTTCTCAATTAAAGCATTTGACTAGTTCTGACACATATTCAGGAGTGCACATGGTCAATTAGATCAAATCATAATTTCACAATAGTTCACATCATCATTGCTATTAACAAGACTAGCAACAATGGCTAACCACTGTTATTGTTTTCATGCCATCATTGGACCCATTTTTTTTATAGTGGAATACCAATTCATGCACATGATGCCTACATCTAACACATATATAATCGATCACAGTTATCATGTTACGTCCAATTATGTTTCAGTTTGATCAGAACCTTATTCATTGATTAACCAGGAGCACTTAACATATTATATCCTAACAATTACTTATTCACTGACAATCACAAGCACTTATGCACACAATGGCCGACACTCATAATATGATCCTTATCCAATTGACTGTATTTCAAGACATCTCACATGCAAACATTATAGGGTATTGACCTCAACAATAAAATAAGTAATGATCACACTAACCGAGATGTATAGTGACCGGAGCAAAGCATCCGAATGATTAACCGATGATGATACTTGCCGTCGGTTTGCGGAGAGAAGCGAGAGATCTAGGGTTTGCCGTTAAGTTTTGCAATCAAGGAACGGTTACGAGTAATATAGGTTAAAGATTGTACTGGGCCGCTTTTGGGCCGAAAGCCCACTGACCAGCGACTGAGTTTTGTCTTGTAATATGGACGGCGAAACTCTATGTTTCGTCAAGATTAAAAGTTTGATCCCTTTGTCATGTTAAACACAATTTAGCGATTGCTCACGAGATCTAACAACATTCAAACACACCAAAACTTTCTACCAACATAGATCACTAAACCATGCACAAGATGCACAAGTTATAACACCAAACAAAATGCAAAGACAATAGCGTAAACCAGTATCATGTAAGGGAAAGACCTTGAAAGTTCGTGTTGTCACAGTAAGCCTCTGGGCTTACGCGCCCCGCCTGAACTCCACAGTTCAGCAACAAGTTTCAGAAATTGCAGTTTTGGTCCCTGCATGCTTTTAAGGCCCGTTAAGCCATCTTCAAGGCTCTACAATGATGCCTAAACATAAGGGACATGAAAGATGCTCAAAAATATGTTGGATGTCGGCTCGTTTGGCCATACGATAACGTTGTTCGCTTAATTACGACGAAACACGAACGGACGCGAAAAACGATCCAAATTACGCGACGAATGGAATTTTATCATGCCAATCACTAAAATAAAATGTTGTAATGATTACATAAATTTTTGGATGTCCGGATGTATTCAGAACGTGAGATATGCGAGAAAATGCAAACTTATGCACTTTTTGACGCTTTTAGTCCCTGAATGACCAAAAAGTTTATTTTAGCACACCGAACCCCTCAAAGCCTATTTCTAAGCTATGTAAAGGATATTTATGGTATGTTTAACTTATGATCAAGTTCCGGAATGTCCGTTACAGTACGAATCGGCATACTTTCACAGTTTGTCAAAATTAGTCCCTGTAAGCGAATAAACTTGATTTTGCCACACCAAAGCCTTCAAAACTTATTTCTAAGTTATAAATAGGTTATTTAAGGTATGTTAAGCATAAATTGATGTTCCGGGGTGTTTGTCGCGTTAAACTGATTACGTTTATGCATCAGTTTGCGTATAACTCTCTAGAAAGCGATATAGAGTTTGAAATTGAACAAAAACCAAAACATGAAAAATGTCAAACATAAACAAACAAATATTGGGGCCAAATAACATTGTTTTATTGATAACTGAATTGTTTAAGGTTTATACAATGATTACAAGCATAGATGTCATATGTCATCCCCGAGGAGTGGTTCATCATGCGAGCACAAAGGGTTAATGATCTGTACGTGTTGGATATGAGTGTTGCTACGACTACCATGGGTCAACCCCAGTGCTTCATATCAAGAGCTACTGAAAAGGAGTCAGAGCTGTGGCATCGAAAGATTGGCCACATTCACCTACGCAAGATGAACCACCTGGTGCATAACGATCTTGTAAAAGGGGTTCACTTGAAGAGTTTTCATCTGGAAGGGGAGTGTATCAGTCGTATAAAGGGAAACCAACGAAAGAAATCCCATCCGGGTAAAAAGATGATCTCAGTCTCGAAACCACTAGAGAGACTTCACATGGATCTCTTTAGTCTTGTGAATGTCAAGAGCATTACTTGAGATCTGTATTGTTTGGTGGTTACTGATGACTATTCGAGATTCTCGTGGGTGACGTTCCTGAAGTCGAAAGACGAGACATTTGAGAGTTTGCTGAGGTTATTCAGGAAAATAGAGAATTTGTACCAAACACGTATTTGAAAACTAAGAAGTGACAATGGTACAAAATTCAAAAACAACAGAATGGAGGAATTATGTGATCGACGAGGTATATTGTAAGAGTTCAGCGCACCTTATACTCCGCGACAGAATGGAGTCGCAGAAAGAAAGAATAGAACGCTGATCGAAACAGCAAGAACGATGCTAGCTGACTCAAAGTTACCAATTAATTTCTGGGCAGAAGCAGTATTAGCCTCTTGCTATACACTTAACAGGGTACTTACTGTGAAGAAGCACAACAAGACATGTTTCAAGTTGATCAACAATCGCAAGCCTAATCTCGAGTATTTAGATTTGTTCGGGTCTCCCTGCCCAGTTCTGTCACACCCCTTTCTGCGGCGGAAGCACGAGGTGTGATCATGAAAGGTTCTCATTGCATACGAAAGGTAAACATGCTATATGCTCGTAAAAACATCAAATACCATAATTTGAAAACATAAGTTTAGCGTTTATATCGCTAAGTCGCATAAAACATTGTCTTAAAAAGTTTACAACTTTATTTAAAGATAAACTTAAGCGACATCCACAAGCATAAGCGAGACCGCGCGCACATCCATCCTAGTTACCTGAAATACATGTGAGTTTTGGAAAAACGTCAACATAATGTTGGTGTGAATTCATGCAGTTTTGTATTTCACGCTTGTATACTTTGTATGAAAACATAGTTTGTGAATAAATCAAGTTTTCATATATAAATTCAGTTTCATGTGTACACCACGTACTCATGTATAATTCAATCTTTTCTTGAGTACCCCACATACTTCAAGTTATATATCAATCCTCTTGAGTACCCCACGTACTTCAAGTTATATATCAATTTTCTTGAGTACCCCACGTACTTCAAGTTATATATCAATTTTAGTAAGGTATGAATTTTATGTAAATACAGTATTTCTCTAAATATCAGATTGTTAATGGGTTGCAAAGCCATTAACATGTGGCACGACATAGGAAGTCACCAAACCTAAGGCATTTAATTGGTATATTCTGAGACACAAAAGCACTACTCGATTCTCGCCCTCACCGAGAGTGTGGCTGCCAGGCACACGTTAGATCTAACCTTTTGTTCTGCGGTCTAAGTATGTACACGATTAATGGTGCTTCTGTACCCTATTCGTGACACTATTTCTCATAACGCATCCTACTTGGTTCTCGTTCTCACCAAGCGCGTTTCTTGTTATCATTTCTCATAGCGCCTCATACTTGGTTCTCGTTCTCACCAAGTGCGCTTCTCATATTCTTATATTTCGTCACACTTGGTTCTCGTTCTCACCAAGTGTACTTCTTGTATTTATATCATACCAATTATAAATTTTGTACATTTGTACATGTATTCCACCCCCGTAGTTATAAAAACTGAAAACAGTTAAAGAGAAAAGGGGGAGCATGAACTCACAACTTTGCGTTCCTTGCGTCGTAAACTTCACCGGATTTGCTTACTTAACGTCGTAACCTATACGCGTTTTCTTAACGTTAGTCACTAGACTTGCGTCGCACAAGTACAGTCACTCTCTTTTGTGTATATATTCTTGTGTTAAAAATATTTTATATTTTTAACTAAGTATCTTACTTATATTATTTTCTCAAAAATTAATATAAGTATCTCATGTTTTGCACTTTGCACCCGAATTATGTATCTTGTATGTTGTATGTGTATTTTTATGGTTATACTCCTCATGAGTATTTAGTGTATTTTTAAGTCTTAATACACTAGCACGTATAACACATACTATATACACTTAGCACAAAGGTTGGTGATAAAATAATATATATTTTTCTCTCAAAAATATATATACATAATATCCATTTTTATTTTTGAAGAAATCACCATTTCTTATCACCAAAAATTAGGGAAACCTTGGTAACACTTTTAAATACATTTTTAGGGAATAAGTTTCTCAAAAACTTATATTTTTCTAAGTGTCGAAATTTATAAAAATTTTGACAGAGTTTCCCCTAAAAATGGAGGTTTCCCATGTTTTCAAAACATGTGTTTATTTTCTTTTAAATCGTCAACAATCATCAACAACAATTATCAACAATACTCATCAACAATAATCACTAATTTCTCCATTTCATGAACTTGAATATTTACAAAAATGTGTAGTAACTTACTAGCACATTTAGTAAGTCTTGTTATCTTTAAAAATAAGTTTCATTTCTTAAAAACTTTATTTTTAAAGAATATGAAGTTTCACAACTTCTAGTCAAGGTTTACAAAAATATTTCTTTGTTAAATTTTTCTTGTGACACAAGTGTCTACACACTTGTTTATTTATTAAAAATGATTTTAGTTCGGATAAGATCCGGGTTTTAAAAAAGACTAATATTTTTGCTTGGTTCTTCCGAAAAACCACTTGTAGATCCTTAGATCTACATGTTTAGAGTCTTATTTTACAAGAAAATTACTTTTACTCAAGTTCATGTCTTATGAATGGATGGATCCATCATCTTTTAATTTTCTAACTTTTACATCCTACTAGTTCATGCTTTCTAACATGGACTAGTATGTCTAGATGATGATCCATCTTGCTTTTACTAACAACAACATCAAATAATCATAACTAGACAAGTTTCACAAGATTTACACACATATCTTCTCTTTATCCACCTTATTCATCTTATGTTCAACACTTTAATGTAAGTTCTTTAGTGTTTCATGATTTTTAGTCATTAAATCATCTACTAACCATCATAAACAAGAACAATATGAAGATTTGAAGCACTTACTACTAGTACAAGGCTAGGGAAGTTCAAGAGGGTAAATGAGGTGGATAAAAGCAAATGAAGAAGGTCCTTCAAGTTCTGTTGCTTCCACACTTCCTAACTTTGCTTCTTACACCATTGTATACCAAGAGAATGGATGGAATGAAGCTTGAAATGAAGGTGTGTGGGTGTGTGGTTGAAGCCGTGAGTTAGAGGGAGAGATGAGAGAGTTTTTGGTGTTGTTGAATGAAGATGATGAAGTGAGAATGAAGTCTAGTGGTTAAATAGAATGTTTCTCCAACAACTTATAATCCAAGGTGCAATATGTCCCCTCTAGTACACTAGGATCTAATAAGATATAAAATTAAAATCCCATGTGGGGATATGGTCTCCCAACCGTCCAACATATGGGGGGGGGGGGGTAAAGTGTAACTTGTAATGGTTAGTTACTTGATTTAGTTAGGACTCAAAGGTGTTAGTTAGGATACTAGTGTGTATTATTTAATGTATAGTGTGTTAGGGTGTTCGGGGACCCTAACTAGCTTAGAAAAATAAAAACAATGCTTCTAGCATTATTTTGGTGTTCCGGGTATTGTCCGATTGTTCGGTTAGACACCGGTTCGTTAAAGTGCTAAATTACACTTTTTAGTGTCTTTTAAGTACCCTTCTTGTACCCTTTCAATTCCCAACACTTAGGGAAATATTCTGGATGATAAAACGACATTTCTGCATAATATTCACATGTTTAAATGCTGATTTATTGCTGAATTATATAAATTCTGCACTTAAAGTGCGTTTCGGGTGCTTTTTAGTGCTTATTTTTGCTTTCGTATTGCATATATATTAAACCCTTGTATGTACTCTTGGGTTTTAATGCATTCTTGTTGTCGGACCTACACCTAGGCTCCAATTTTATTGTCTGACTACTTTCTGCAGTTCTGTTGACACAGTGTGTCTTACCGGTGAGTTTACTATTATTTTTGACGCAACGCTCTCGTTTATGCATAAAGCAATATTTTGTAGTATACAACGTGCATGAATTCACTTGTTTAATCAGGTGTTCAGACATTGCTGACAATGAAACTCATAATTGCAGTCATTAACTAATGATTAAAGTGTACGGAAATTACCGGTTTGGTGCCAGTTGTCACAGTCTCCCCCCGTTAAAAGAATTTCGTCCCGAAATTCAGGCTGAACTAACTCTCGCTGGAGTCTTCTTGAACAGGTGGGGATACTTTTCCTTGAACTGGTCTTCACGTTCCCATGTGTACTCGGGTCCGTGCATAGAGCTCCAACGTACTTTGACAAGTTTCACACTGCTCCTCCTGGTCTTGTTGACCTTCCAGTCGGTAACCTCAACGGGTTGTTCCGTAAATCTGAGGGCTTCATCAATATGCACTTCATCCATCGGGATGATCACGTTTTCTTGTGTTGGACTCTTCTTCAGGTTGGATACATGAAACGTATCATGTACTCCATTAAGTTCTTCCGGTAACTCTAACTTGTATGCCACGGTACCAATTCTTTTCAATATTCTGAATGGTCCGATGTATCGTGGATTCAGCTTTCCACGCTTTCCAAATCTGACTACGCCCTTCCATGGTGAGACTTTTAACAACACCTTGTCTCCCACCTTGAATTCTACCGATTTTCTTTTCGGATCGGCGTAGATCTTTTGTCGATCTCGAGCCGCCTTAATGCGCTCTCGGATCTGCGCAATCTTGTCGGTTGTCTCTTGTACAAGTTCAGGACCAACCATACGCTTATCTCCGGCATCTGCCCAACATAAGGGCGATCGGCATTTGCGGCCATACAGAGCTTCGAACGGCGCGGATTTTATGCTCGTATGATAACTGTTATTGTAGGAAAACTCAACTGAAGGTAGATGAGTATCCCAGCTGCCGCCTAGATCCATGACACATGCGCGAAGCATATCTTCTAACGTTTGTATAGTCCGTTCACTCTGGCCGTCTGTTTGCGGATGGAATGCCGTGCTTAGATCTAACTGAGACCCAAAGGCTTCCTGAAATGATTGCCAGATTCTTGAGACAAAGCATCCATCTCTGTCTGAAATGATTGAGATTGGCACTCCATGACGTGCCACGATTTCTCTTAAGTATATCTCTGCAAGCTTTCCAGTGCTATCCTTTTCTCGGATTGGTAGGAAATGCGCAGACTTCGTCAATCGATCAACTATTACCCATATCATATCGTGCCCTCTCGGGGTCTTGGGTAATTTCGTTATGAAGTCCATCGAGATTTGTTCCCACTTCCACTCGGGAATCTCTGGTTGTTGTAGTAGGCCGGATGGTTTCTGATATTCTGCCTTAACCTTGGCACAGGTTAGGCATTTTCCAACATAAACAGCAACGTCGCTTTTGAGTCTCGGCCACCAATAGTATTCTTTCAAATCTTGATACATTTTATCTGATCCTGGATGGATCGAGTATCTCGATTTATGCGCTTCATTAAGGATGACTTCTCGTATGCCTCCATTGTCACACCCCCAAAATCCACCATGCGGGGTATCACCACTTGGAGGCGTGACGTGACCAGGATCGAGCCACCAATCATATTGAACATCGTAATTAAGTAAATAAGACCAACCATAATACGATTTGTGACCAAAGCTAGTTAACCAAGTTTTAATTTAGACAGCGGAAGCATAAACGTAAAGTTCAAAACATAAGTTCGCAGTTCATAAGTTTAAAGTCCAACACTTAGGTATAATAAGTTCATAATGTTTTAAATATTAAACACTGGACATAACCGTCCGTACACCACAACGACTCCTTCCTCGTGCAAGCTCCAAGTGTTTAGCGACCTATAAGGCATGTAACAACTAGTCAACAACAAAGTTGAGTGAGTTCACGTTTGGTTGTTTTGTTTTAAGTTGTTTCTGAAAAACGTGGTTTGACTTTCGTTGGCTTATTTGCCGTGGGGGTTACCCCGTAGTTGAAAGTATGTTTATCCATATCCTTTTTCTTTACCCAATCCATAACCATGATCAGTGGGGGTTTTCCCCGTTTGAACTACTAGACGGTATGATATCGACTGCTACGCAAATAAGTTGTGCCCTATATCAGTGTCTATCATCACTGACAATTTGCCATAGTCCATTAGTACACGCCCGTCCGACTGGCACGGTGTGAGGTTTGTTAAACCTAATAGCGCTATTAACTAATGACCCGCTCGCCATTGGCCTCGGCGATTAAGTCGATATAAATTGAGGGACTTCGTGATAGAGTTTTGTCTAGCTAGTTTTAAGGTTGTTGTCCTGCACCAGGAGGACGAACGTACATATTCTGCACCAGGAGAATTCGTAGGATTAATAATGGCATCCTATCTATGGAGGATGGCCGTACATATCCTACCCAAGGAGGATATGTAGATTTAGTTTTAAATTCTTTAACCCATTCCCAAACCACCGGGAATCCCATGCCTTAGAAAGTGTGTGAACTCACCTCGGTTTGCTCGGTTAGATTCTCAATATAGCTAACAGTCAAGGTCGGTCAATCACGTCCTAGTATGATTTACCAGTTAGTCATTTAGTGGCTTTCAAATAGAACACAAAGTTCCTACACGTATCTATCACACAACATGCATCACTGTAACGGTTTATGCCCATCTAAGTTTCCCATCCATTCCCCACTCAAAATCAAACATACGATAATGCACATAACATATATAACATGTCAAATCATTCACAGATAGCATACTCGACATTTAGACACGCAAGTCACAACTTATGTCAATTCAGCATTAATACTCAAAACCGGCTGTTTTTCGGACATTTAAATAAAATAGTTAGATTATTCCAAAAATTCCCAAATTTTTAAAGAATGTCATAAACATTCCATATTTTATTGTGTAAAAATATTGGGGTCAGGTTCACTACCCACATTTTATAAAAATTCATATTCGGGACTGAACTCAGATTTATGTATTTCTGACCACAGTCCACGAAAAAATTTATTAAAAATTCATCGAGTGTCCGATTTACGAAATTCAAGTGGGGTAATTACAAATACATAGGTTTTTATCTACTGTACAAATTTCATGGTCCGATTCATCACAAAACTCAGGTTATGACTGAAAGTACGACACCCATTTATTGCTGTCAAAATTCAGCTTAAGTTGCTGTTACAAATTAACACTTTAAAAATAGTAAACGGAGTCCAAAAATTACGATTCCGGTGCCATTAGAACCGTATTTCATAATAACATATTTTAGATTCAAAATATCGGTTTTTTGTTGAGTTTAAGACCTGTTTACAGCCAACTGAAGTTGGCTGTAAAGTATGGACAGATTCTGATTTTCAGTGTTTAACCTTCTAAATCGTGTTCGATCGATTCCGTTAACAAGTTTAGTGACCACAACAACATCACATATTAATATTAACCAGTAAGACATCCGATAATCAACCAATAATCATAATCACACAAGATCTACATGATTTACACACCTATCTTCTCTTTATTCATCTTATTCATCTTTTATCCAAGACTAATGTAAGTTCTTTTAAGGTTTCATAAGTTTTTAACCATTAATCATCTATTAACCATAAAATACATGAACAATATGAAGATTTAAGAAACTTACTACTAGCACAAGGCTAGGGAAGTTCAAGTGTGGAAAAGTGGGGGTTAAAAGGAAACGAGAGAGGTCCTTCAACTTCCGAACACACCGAGCTTCGTTGTCGACCTTCTAACACCTTTGTGTGCTTGTGAAATGCTTGAAAGTGATCAAGTAATGATGGTGGTGTGGTGATGATGGGGCTGCCGAGAACAAAGAAGGGGAGGGAGAGAAGGTTGGTTATTTGATGAAGATGAAGATGATTGTGTATGGTCTAGTGTGTATAAATAAGTGAGTTCCAACACTTAATTACCTATTGTGCCTTATGCTCCCTTAGTACTAAACACCATCTAATATAATAATCAAGGAAATCTTGTGGGGATTTCCCATATAACCATATGGTTGGGGGGGGGGGGGGGTCTAGTTGAATTTGAACTAGATGGTTAAGAGGTTAGTTAGTTTAGTTAGAGATTAAAACTAGTTATTAGTGTGTAGTGTATTATAACGGGTGTTAGGGTGTTCGGGGACCCTAACTAGCTCAGAAAAATATAAACGATGTGTTTAACAATATTTTCGTGTTTCGGGTAATGTCCGGTTATTCGGTTCGATACTGTTCCATTAAAGTGCTTAATTAATTCGTAACGTGTCCTATGTATATATTTTTGTAACGTTTTTACTTTCTAACACTTAGGAAAATATAACGGACTATTTAGTGACCTTTCTGTACACTATTAGTATATTAACAAATACGTGTAAGCATAACACAGATATCAGAAAGCAGTTACGTAATTCCACACAGTCGTCAAGCACATTAATTATTATTAATAAATTGTACGGAATACATGGGATTTTGAGGGTTGTCACATTCTCCCCCTGTTAAGAGAATTTCGTCCCGAAATTTAGCGCGTGGTTACTGAGGAAGCTAGTTAAGTTTCGTTGTTTTCCTGATTTTCCTGGGGTGTCACATCATCCCCCCGTTGATTTGGAATTTCGTCCCAAAATTCTGCAGTTGCTTCAGCCTCAGTAGTGGTTGCGTTTTTCTTAAACAGCTGGGGATACTTGAGTTTCATTTGGTCTTCTCGTTCCCAGGTATACTCTGGGCCACAACGAGCACTCCAACGAACTCGGACCAGAGGTATCCTGGTATGCTTGAGGATCTTAACATCTCGATCCGTAATCTCTACTGGTTCCTCGACGAATCGTAGCTGGTCATCGATTGTGAGTTCCTTGAGAGGAACTATGAGGGTCTCGTCTGACAGACACTTCTTCAGATTTGACACGTGGAATACGTTGTGAACTCCGCTGAGTTCTTCAGATAGATTCAACCTGTAGGCTACCTTGCCAATTTTCTCAATGACTTCGAATGGTCCGACATAACGCGGGTTGAGTTTTCCTCGTTTGCCAAAGCGGACTACACCTTTCCAAGGTGAGACTTTGAGTAGCACTCGATCCCCATCCTGGAGCTCGAGTGGTTTTCTTCCCTTGTCAGCATAGCTTTTCTGACGGTCACGAGCTGCCGCCATTCGCTGTCGTATCTGAGCAATTTTCTCGGTGGTATCTACCACATGTTCTGGGCCAGTGATTTGGCTGTCACCAACTTCTGCCCAACAGAGAGGTGATCGGCATTTGCGTCCGTACAATGCCTCAAACGGAGCGGCTTGGATGCTGGTGTGGTAGCTGTTGTTATATGAAAACTCCACTAGCGGGAGGTGCTTTTCCCAGCCATTACCAAAATCGATTACACATGCCCTAAGCATGTCTTCAAGGGTTTGGATGGTGCGTTCAGATTGCCCATCCGTCTGCGGGTGATAAGCGGTGCTCATATCTAAACGTGAGCCAAAGGACTTGTGCATTGCTTGCCACAGTTCAGAAGTAAAACGCGCGTCACGATCAGATATAATAGAGGTTGGCACTCCGTGCCTTGACACCACTTCCTTTAGATAAATGTCTGCAAGAGTAGAAAACTTATCCGTTTCTTTGATAGCCAGAAAATGTGCAGACTTGGTCAGTCGATCTACGATCACCCAAATGGTATCATTTCCGCGTTGAGATCTAGGCAGGCCGGTAACGAAATCCATGGAAATTTGCTCCCATTTCCATTTCGGGATCTCCGGTTGTTGAAGTAGGCCTGATGGTTTCTGGTATTCAGACTTGACTCTCGCACAAGCCAAGCACTTACTGACGTAGGTTGCTATGTGGGCTTTCATGCCAGGCCACCAATACGTAGTCTTGAGGTCGTGGTACATCTTGTCCGAACCAGGGTGTACAGAATAACGAGACTTATGTGCTTCATCCATCACAAGCTCGCGTAAGTTGCCATAAAATGGAACCCAGATGCGTCCGTTAACATAGTAGGCACTGTTTTCCTTTAGTTCCAGCCGCTGCCTCGATCCTCGTAAGGATTCAGCCCTGATGTTCTCTGCTTTCAATGCTTCGACCTGGGCATCTCGAATTTGAGCAGGAAGGTTGGATTGGATGGTAAGCTGTAATGCACGTACACGCCTAGGTAGGGTATCCTTTCGACTGAGGGCGTCGGCCACAACATTGGCTTTGCCCGGATGATATTTGATAGCGCATTCATAATCATTCAAGAGTTCGACCCATCGGCGTTGTCGCATGTTTAACTCTTTTTGCTTGAAGATATGCTCGAGACTCCTATGGTCGGTGTAAATGGTGCACTTGGTACCGTACAGGTAATGTCTCCATATCTTAAGTTCGAAAACCACTGCTCCCAGCTCCAGATCGTGAGTAGTGTAATTTCTTTCGTGAACCTTGAGTTGGCGTGATGCGTAGGCAATGACCTTGTCACGTTGCATCAACACGCAACCAAGTCCTTGGATGGATGCATCGCAATAAACTACAAAATCATCTGTGCCTTCAGGCAATGAGAGGATAGGCGCGCTACAAAGTCTATCCTTTAGGTGTTGAAAAGCGGATTCCTGTGTATCACCCCAATGGTAGACGACACCCTTATGAGTCAGCGAAGTGAGAGGTTGCGCAATCTTGGAGAAATCTTTTACAAACCTTCTGTAATATCCGGCCAAACCCAAGAATTGGCGGATCTCTGTTGGTGTGCGGGGTGCAGGCCAGTTCTTGATCGATTCAACCTTAGATCGATCCACATGAATTCCATCCTTGTTTACCACATGGCCTAGAAAGTGGACTTCGCGAAGCCAGAAGTCACATTTCGAAAACTTGGCATACAACTGCTTTGTTCGAAGAAGTTCCAGCATAAGCCGTAGATGTTGCTCATGTTCCTCCTGACTTTTCGAATAGATCAGGATGTCATCGATGAAAACAATAACGAACTTATCCAGGTAAGGCTTGCACACTCGGTTCATGAGATCCATGAAGACCGCTGGTGCATTCGTCAGCCCGAATGGCATAACCAGAAACTCGTAATGGCCGTAACGAGTTCTGAATGCTGTTTTGGAGACGTCCTCATCTCGGACTCTCAGCTGATGGTATTCCAATCTCAAGTCAATCTTGGAGTAATAGCTCGACCCTTGCAACTGGTCGAACAAGTCGTCAATACGTGGAAGAGGATAACGATTCTTCACAGTCACCTTGTTAAGCTCGCGATAGCCAATACACATTCTGAAAGTACCATCTTTCTTCTTCACGAATAGTACTGGAGCTCCCCAGGGCGAAGAGCTAGGACGTATAAAACCCTTTTCCAAGAGTTCTTGTAGTTGTGTGGACAGTTCTTCAAGTTCTGATGGAGCTAGACGATATGGTGCTCGAGCTACTGGCGCTGCTCCAGGAGCTAGCTCGATTTGAAACTCAACTTGGCGATGAGGCGGAAGACCAGGTAATTCCTCAGGAAATACCTCAGGAAAATCGCGCACAATAGGGATGTCTTCAATTTTATTCTCTTCCGTTGATGTGCCAGTAACGAGTGCTAAAATGGCAGTGTGGCCCTTTCGCAAACACTTCTGGGCCTTA
Organism: Helianthus tuberosus; assembly: GCA_030545235.1. Classification (NCBI taxonomy): domain Eukaryota; kingdom Viridiplantae; phylum Streptophyta; class Magnoliopsida; order Asterales; family Asteraceae; genus Helianthus; species Helianthus tuberosus. The sequence goes on from JARYGA010022866.1 coordinate 46,943, forward strand.
AGGAAAGAGATAATGCCTACAACAGCACCACTCTTATCGCCCTGAATCACCAGGGGTTCCTTACCAGAACGAGGAATGCGGACGATTTTCTCCTTGCAAACAATCTCCGCTTGATGATGAGATAGCCAATCCATCCCAATAACGACGTCGAAACTACCCAGTGTGATAGGAATAAGATCGATAGAGAAAGTCTGACCAGCTAAGACGAGGTTACAACCTTTAACTACGTGTATGGCTTCAAGACTTTTACCGTTAGCTAGTTCTACCGTGTGTTTGGTGTTCAACAGTGTTGGAGTGCGCTTAAGCATTTGGCTAACTTTTAGGGACACATAACTAGTATCGGCACCCGAATCAAACAAAACAGTAACAAAGAAGTCGTCCAGAAGAAACTTACCCATCACAACGTTGGGATCGTTCCTTGCATCACCCTGACCAATCACGAACGCACGTTCCCTGGCTCTATTGCCCTCATTGTTTCCCCCATTATTGTTTCCGTTCCCCTGGTTGTTGTTGTTATTCTGTTTCTGGTTCAACTGGGGAC
>JARYGA010022867.1:0-51317 GCA_030545235.1 Helianthus tuberosus
ACTGAAATGAATTGCCGATCGTTTCAATTTATAGGTCAGATATGAATGTTCATTCAACAGTTGGAACGTTCACTCGCCAGCAAGAATGTTCACTCAACAGTTGGAACGTTCACTCGTCAGCAAGAATGTTCATTCAACAGTTGGAACGTTCACTCGTCAGCAAGAATGTTCACTCAACAGTTGGAACGTTCACTCGTCAGCAAGAATGTTCACTCAACAGTTGAAATGTTCACTCATGAGCATGAATGTTCACTCAAAGTATGTGCGGGAAAGAATTAAGTTTGGAGATATGTATGTGTATAGATCTACCTACGTGTTAGTGACGGAATCCATAGGTAAGCATGAATAGAAATGAACATGCACGTAAGTTTGTTCGTATGGGACTTATTTATATGGATGTTTGTGACTAGGATATGTTAGTAAAATTATATGGGAATGTAAGTGGTATGTAAGAGCTTGTACGTATGTATGTGTGCGTGTACGAATGTGTGCGTATATATGTATATGTATATGTATATGTATATGTATATGTATATGTTTGTGTACATGTATGATTCATGAATGTATGCATGTAAGGATGTAATATGCTATGAATGCACATAGGAATTAGCATACATATATAAATGCGAGATGTTATAAATGTATGAAGGAATGGTTTCATTATGTTTGGGCATTGACGTTTGCTAATGGTGTGCCTTGAAGTTGAAATGTAATGCAGGTAAAAGAACATCGGGTTCATGAGGTATCGAAGTCGAACTCGGAACGAGAAAATACGAGAGGATAGTTGAATGATATTTGATATTAAATTACATGAGAATAATGTCGTATGATGTTGTTAACGACTAATGGTTAAGTTCTGTGTGATGTCCACAGGTACTACACGGATTTCTTCTACCACAAACGAAGAGAAGCGGACATAGATCGAGTCGAGAACAAGGATTGTACGGAAAAGAACGGTCACATAGCTTTAATTATGTAACGCCTTAAAGTGTTAATTGAAAGTGAATGTTGTATATTTCTTTTAGTTAATGTTTGACATTCCGTATTTGAGCCTTCATGTAAGAAATGTGTCTAATAGAGAAAGAAATTTTTAAGGCTCTTTTTCCGCTGCGTTTTTTTTAAGTTATTACGTGTGAGGGCGTTTCAAGTTGGTATCAGAGCCCTGGTTTGAGTGAATCAAGTATGAGGAGATAAATATTTGAACTCAAACCTGTGTGCTCTTGTGACAAGGAACCCGTACAATCCGAGACTCGGTCAAGATCTAAGGGTGGAAGTAAAGGTAAGTATGTGCTTAGGTATGTATTTGAAGAAAACTAACAGTATGTTATGTGTAAGGTAAGTATGATTGCTAGGAAAGGATGATCCGTGAATGTGGTCTAGGACCGGCATCAAGGCATGTAATAAGACAAATTGACCCCAGGTACGTAAATTTAACATGTGGGCGCATGTAACGGTATAATCTAGCAAGTGAAAGAAAATTTTAAATGAAATATAATAATGGAATGGTAATGAAGTTTTGAAAATGTTACACGTGCCAAAACTTAATTCTTCGGACATAAGGTGGCGATTACACGAAGATACGAAACTAGTATGTGGACTGTCTACCTGGCCAGTACACAAGAATCATATGACGTTCGTGAGACCGTGATAATTGTTACAGGTATGTCCATTAGAATTAGGTAGTAGGTGAACGTGAGGGTGAAGAGAAATGTAAGACTTTCAGGAATGAAAGTATGAATGATATGTTAGAATCCGTGAGACGGATTCGAAACATGAAAGGAATGAAAGTATGAATGATATGTTAGAATCCGCGAGATGGATTCGAAGCATGAAAGGAATGAAGGATGAATGATATGTTAGAATCTGTGAGATGGATTCAAAACCAAGGAGGAATAAAAGTATGAATGATATGTTAGAAATCGCGCGACGAGTTCGAAACATAATGATTGATAAAAATGAAAAGATTTGAATGTATAAGTAATTACAGACTAAGCAAGTAAATATTCTTTAAAAAGAGAATATTATCCAAGTTATGTCTTAAACTTATATATATATATATATATATATATATATATATATACAAATATGTTTGTATGCAAGAATGGTTAAAGAGACGAATGAGTCATGCGGGTCAAATGGTAATCGCCATTTAAACCCGATATATTTAATGATTTGATTGGTTAAGTTTTATACTTATAGGTGGGCATAATGTTGGCACGCAAACTTAAATTTTGACGAAAGAAAGAAGTTTTGAACATGTTATGTGTTAGATGTGTTAGGGCTGTCCAAAAAGCTCGCGTCGGATTTAGCTCGGAAAAAGTTCGCTTAATATGGCTCGGTTTGAAACGGAGCCGAGCCGGCTTGGCTCGGTAAGAAATTGAGCCTACTCGGCTCGGCTTATGAACAACGAAGAAATCTAGAAATACGACTTACCTTTTTGATTGCATCTTTCATTGTAAGTGAATGTACTTGGTCGATACCAAGCAAAAAATGACCATTCGGTGCAGCACAAGCACAACCTCCTCGAGCTTGGATGCCAAAGAGGTCATTGAGAAGCTTAGCGACAAAAGTACAATTAAGAGGCTTGTCTCTCTTATTAGAGTTTGTAGTTGTGTGAACGAGGAAGGAGAGAATTCCTTGTCTCTCTACTTTGCTATTTCCCAACACCCATACGTTGGAAAGTTTCGCAAGCCTCTCTAGCGCCCTTTCAATGTAGTCATGTTCACTCTTCGCAATAACTTCACATTTGATGTATTCTTTAACTTGGAAGGCTAATGCTGGTTTTACTCGTTGAATAATTTGTGGTGTCCCAGCATCTTCCCTTTCTTCAATGTCATTAATGTATAGTGTGTCCTACAATATCATGCATAAAACCTCATATTTTTATTAAAAAATTACACTTTTAGTTTCATCGACGGGCCTTTGGCCTAGCGGTCCAAGGTGTTGGACAAACAGGATTAGTTTAGTAGTAGAGTTATAAAGTATCATTTTTAAATGTAAAAAATAATAATACCTGTTCATCGAAGAAATTAACGTAGTTAATGGTCCCACCTCCGCAGGTCGAAGGGGGCGCATATTTCAGCTGGTATAAGGCCTTGTTCATCAGAAGAATCCCTGGTGATCCAGGTCCGCCAAGAAACTTGTATGTGGGCTTAAGGTTATGGCATCATAGCCATCAATAGCACCCGATCTTATGTCAATCTCCACGTGTGGGCCACTTTTATGCATTCAACATTAAGTATCACTCGTTTCACATCCAACATAATTTGGTTATTACATATAGATTGTGCAAACTATTAAAATTAGTACCTTGCTGCAAAATCAAAGCATGCGAAGGCTCCAAACTCGTGAAGCAAGCGAGCTAACGAACGCGTATCAGAACAAATTCCAGTAACATTACTACAAGCAGAGAATGAACCGAGAATGGGGCGGCCAGTGCCTTGATAAAACTCTAGACGCGCCTTCAAATCATCAATGTCAATCATTCCTTCTTTGTCTAGACCGATCTCTATTACTTCTGCTAGGCTTTGCCTCCAGGAAAGGAGGTTGGAGTGGTGTTCATAAGGACCAACAAAAACTACCCATCTTTCTTCACTTCCTATACATGTGTTCAATATTTTCTCTTTCAAGATTGATGGAACATCAATTCCCAACACTTCTTGAAGCCGTTTTATAGCGGCTGTAGTGTCTGATCCACAGAAAAGGAGTGCATCATGTTGGGTTCCTCCTAAGCATTTCTTCACAAATTCAGTTGCCTCATGGAGCATTTTCATCGTCCTATCGCCAACATAGTTGTCAGATGTGTGAGTGTTCCCTGAAAATTTATCAACACCATAGCTACATGAAATATGTTGTCAGAAAATTTGGGTTTTATAGTTCGTGAGAAATGCATAGCAAGTGTGTCAGAATTCGAGACGGTTTTTTTGCTTAGAAATTTTTCATAGGAACTCAACCAGCTTTCTTGTAGTGCATACATTCCAAATCACTTTTTATCATTTAATTTTATGTAATTAGGTTACCATAAAAGGGAAGAAGATTCTGGATGATATATTCTTCAATGTAACGAAGACAACAGCCTGAGGCTGTATGATCTGCATATGTAAGTTTACGAGATCCAAACGGAGTCTGAATCTCAGCAAACCCGCCTATGATTTGTGATCGCAGCCACCTTAGTTTTGATTCAACACACGTATCACTCTTTGGTGCGTCTCTATCAACGATCCCATCGCTAAGCAGCATACCATATTCATTAATCTTTCTTGCGAGTTGTTGTTGATGTTCCACCATATTCTCTTTGGTATATTGCACCGTGACATTGTATCTATAAGATAAGGGTATTTATACAGGTTTGTTACTTGTGGGAATGACAAACCGGAGGTGTAGGTCAAATTACTATAACGCGGAACGTTAACATATATAATATATATAGATTTCAATCATTATTAAAAGTTATTCATGCTTTTATTGAAAATCGTGTAAGAATTACCATATCTATAAATATCCCGATTTTCAACAAAAGTATGATTAACTTTTAATAATAATTGAAATCTATAATGTTTATATTTTTAGCTTCCTGCAAGTGACACATTCAAAAAAAATTCGAAAGGAGGAACTTTATTAAAACACACTGGTCTTGATAAGTTGGTCTTAGTTACTTGGTTTTTCTTCTTAAGATCTCAAGTTCAATTTCCACTAGCATCACTTTGAAGGACATCGGTGGTGGCAATTAAGTTTACAATTAGGCCTCTCTAGAGGTCGTCAGTTCAAAATCGAGCCGAACCAGGTTTTACCGTAGTGGGTATTCGGGCGGGCGGGCGGGTTTTCCCTGGAACTGGTGGCTCAGATATGCATCCAACTCTGACTATTATGAAGGAGGGAATGCGTTTGCTCATTTAAGGGCATCTGTAACACCCCAAAACCCGAATGTTTATATTTGTCGTATGTTACTATATGACATAGCATGAAATAAATAACTAGGCTATTTAACCTAGTTAAGTGTGTTGTCAAAAATATTAAATGATGAAAGTTTTGTCATATATGTTTTAGTGGCAAACACGAGGGACTAAACTGGGATAAAATGAAAGTTGAATTATTAACTTAAAAGAAATCAACACACACACAAACACACACTTCATGTGTGTTCATGAATGTTCATGAATGTTCAGGAGCTCTAAAAAGCCAAACCCTAATCAAGAAAGATCATCAAATTGAAAGGCTAGATGAAGCTTAAATTCATAACCAAGCATGGATTAATGATCACCTTCACAAGGGGATCATGAGGTATGTTCTAAAACTTAGATTGGTGACCATGTATGAAGTGGGTTAAGTTTAATCCGTGAAATTGGTTGAAATTAGAATGAATACTTGTTAATGCTAATATGTTGAAGTTGAATCATGGTTAAATTTTAGTTATTTGGATGAATTAGAATGAAACCCATGCATGAATGTGAAGAGGATGATCATATTGTATACAAAATCTATCATATTGTATGAGTTGAATCATGTTGAAGTGAATATGAATGTAACTTAATGTGAAGCTAATAAAAGCCAGCTGGAGAGCACTGAAGACTTGGAAAAGTGGCTATAAAAGTTAACTAAATAAAAAGGAGTTTTGTTTCAATAAATTAGGGTTTATCCCTATAAACATATTGTAATGGAAACTTGGGTTTTATCCCATGTATTTATTATTATAAATGTGTGGTGTTTTAACTCTGATAAACTATTTCCTAACTACGGTCCTGATGTTTAATTTCCGCTACCAAATTAATAAACACTAATACCACCGGCTCTGTGTAGCTCGCGGCCGCCCGCCCCTCGGGGCAAGGGGTCGGGGGTTGCGACAGGAGGTGGTATCAGAGCTACAGCCACTGTTTTAAGCCAGTGAAGTGTTCTACCGACACTTAAATTCTGTGTTAGGAAATAATTATATGTATATTATTGTTTTGTGTTAGTTGACAATCTGTTAGTTACAGTACGAGTGAGCAAGGTACATCCGACGCTTACCGTCAATTAGCTAGTTCTCCAAAGAGTGAAGGAACCTCATCACAACCTACTCCTTCGGGGGGTACTCTGCTGATATTGAGGAAGTAATTTTTATCTTTAAGGCGCAATCCGAGGAACCATTCCCTCCGAAAAAGAGAGGATGGTTTAGTAGGTGAGCACATGAGAGGAGAAAGAGGATGAAAAAATTACAACAACGGAGAGCGTTAGCAAAAGCCAATAGAGAAGTGAATGCCCAAACCCAGAAAGCGGTTAATAGACAACTGGTAGAATTCCATATCCTAGCCACCACCGCAGCAGATCCAAACCTTGATCAAATAGCTGAACCACAACCGTTGCCATTTTTTCCAACCCAACCAATGGAGTTAGAACCTAACCAAGAAAACCAATTCCCCATACTAGCATTTGACCCTAACGAAATACCTAGAATCCTAGTGTGACAAATGACACTTTTCCATGAATTTCGTACAATAATAAACAGTAATCTGTGCTTTAATGACTGTGTGTGATTGAATTAACAAGACGAATGATTTTCTGATTATTGTCATATACATACAATGGCATTTCATGTTGCAAGATTTTTATCATTACTACATGGTACAATTAGTGCACGAAACAAAGTTAGCACAATTATCAGACAAACTAGAAGTACTGACGGGAGTTCAGTACTTAGACAGACGTGATGTTAAGACACAGAATGAGCCCAAAACCAAGAGTTACACTAGAATAGTGTTTAGGAAAGTAGGGATCATAAAACTGCTTACCTAGTGATGATTTAGGTGCCGGAAAGTGCCAGAAACACACTAAAACTGCAGAATTCTGCATAAAATAACCAAATTCAACAATTTTTAGCATTTTAACAACTAAATATAATGCGGAAAAGTGGTTTAATGGTCTAGAATACTTTCCTAAGTGCCGGGAATCGAAAATGTCATAAAATACAACATAAAGCACACTAAACTGCGCTATTTAGCACTTTAATGAACCGGGAACCAACCGGACACTACCCGAAACACTACATTTTCACTAGAAGCATTGTTTTAGCATTACGAAACTAGTTATGGTCACCGAACATCATAACACACCATAAAACACTACAACACATTAAACACTAAACTTTATACTTGAAATCTAACCAAACTCTTTAACTTAACATTACCACATAACTAGACCCCCCTCATAATCGGTTAGACAAGGGCCCCACATGCCCCAAATACTTTTGTTTATTTTATAAAAAATGTAGATTAGATATGGAACACAAGGACTAATGGTTATAAGAATGTTGGGAAATCATTTATAAAAACTATGAGACATTCACCTTAGTTCATTTCATCACCTCAACATCACAATTCTTCTTCTTCTCCTTCCCTTAAAGCTACGGCCCAACACCCACACTCACACTCCTCCATTTTTCAAATCATTCAACACAATCTATGGTGGTTTAGAGGTGCTAGGAGCTTAGTTAAGAAGTGTGGAAGCATTGAAACTTGAAGGACCTTCACATAGAGCTTTTATCCAGCTAGTTTATCATCTTCATCATCTTGAGTTCTTCCCTAGCCTTGTGCTAGTAGTAAGCTGACGTGTGCGTATATATACAAAATATTGCAATGAAATTACACACGATTCGGTTTTAAATTTATAAAAGTGATTATTACTTTAACATCAAAACACACACGAAAGAGGCAAGTGTACCCCGTCATATATGTAGTAAAGTATCGGTAAGAACCAAGTATCGATCCAAGGAAATGGGCGGAGGAATAATACTAGACCTTTGTCACTAAACTACCGGTAAAAACATAAGTTGTTTGATTTTTAATAAACTAAAGTAAGCATAAACAACTACTTATAAAACATAGTAAACTTCAAATACGAAAATAGATAAATAGCCTTGCTTAATACACAACCAAAGCATGTCAACTAAGTCGGTTTTGGCACTAGAATCATTCGGTCAATTTTCCATTTTAAGACAACTAGTATCCCTTTCGGGAATCCTAACATGATAATCATTCGGAAAGCTAAAATGATAAACACACTTTAACCACCTAAAATTGTTCTTTAACGTGCAATTGATAAATGTCTATGAAAATATCTTAAAAATAAGTTAGTCATCCGTTAGGAGTTTTCTAACCGCACTTAATCAAGGAAAGCGACACCGATAAACACAATGCAACCACCGAGACAAGCATAAACTAGATTAAATCACAACCGAGTTCATTTTACAAATCTTGCACATAAATTCACCAAGATAGCAATTTTGGCCTAAACTACTAACTAAGCTAACAAATCATGACAAGAATTTATAACGACACCATTTAACCCGTTAAGGTCCTTACGTGACGGCAAGCTTTCTTGATTAACAATAATTACACTTTATTAAACCACTAACCATTTCTAGTATCACGGTGCACACATTTTAACCAAGCTAAACTAGTTAACCAAGTTTAAAGTTTACTAATACAAGATTAATTAAGCTTCATTTTTCAACTATCTTAACTAACCAAATACCAATCATCCAACACAATTACTTATAATCAAGAAATCAATATCAATAACAAGGTTGCAAACTAATCATCAAAGATTAACATAGAAAATACTTCCAAATGTCATTACAAACAAAGATTAACATACTAATGGCTATAATCAAGCAAGGGATTGTTGTGTTTTTGCCCAAAGGCTACAATAATACATAAACATTAATCTAAATGCTTGAAAGATTAACAAAATCATGGAAAGATTAGAAAACCAAACCATAAACAAGCATAAGATTAAGAATCTGGAAGATAACGAAGCTAATCGGCACAATGTGGCTTGAATCCGGGTGAAAGCAGAAGCCTCCGGAGCCTGAAAATCGCCAGAATCGCTTCCAAAATGTCCAGAGTTACGAGCAGAATGTTTCTGCAAGTTTTTATATAATTTTGGTCTCGCACGGTCGTGCGTCCTGTCGCACGACCGTTTACTTTTTGCATTATTGGAGGTATGGTGCACCATACTGCATGACGTCATCAGATCTTGACCGGTCTTCGGTCTCGCACGACCGTTCTTCCTGATGCACGACCGTTTGTCACCGGGTTTTTGTTGCACGGACAACTGAACTGGTCGTTCAGTTCCGGGGTTTGGCTGGTCATCGAATCCGCACGGGGTGCAACCAACCGCACGACCGTGCGTCACCGGGATTGCCTTGCACGCCAAGTCGCACCCTCGTTCATTGCCGGACCGGACTTCATTAGTCGGAGATGCACGGTCGTGCATTAGGTCGCACGACCATTCCACTTGCCCAGGTCAGAATTCCAACAGAAGGTTCGCAGCTTTGTCATTTCATCCGGAAAGTCCTCGTTTTCACTATCATCTTGTCTGGTATGCTGTTTTAGGCCTGTAAACAAAAGTATACATTATTAAGTATCCGAATGACGGTTTTATGGCCGAAAACGCATAAAATTGGGGACTAAAATATGTGTAAATTAGCGAATATCAAATCTCCCCACACTTGAACCTTGCTTGTCCTCAAGCAAGCTAAACTAAAATGCAATAAAAGATAGAATCAAACAAGAATGATAATTTACACACTATTTTATTGAAACAACAACATACGGTTAGCCGGTTTTTCGAAATACAACATCAAAAGAATCAAACCCAAACAAGCATATGCAAATATATGGTGATAACCAAAAAGCCGTGACTCACTTTCAATTGACTTAACATGTTAATCTTCACATAACTCACAATGTTCACACACACTCGGTTTTATTTATGAAGCATACATAAAATGTGTATGTGCAAACACTCAATGCCTCGTCAATGAAATGTGTAATATCATAAGTTTGTCATAAGATCTCATCTCCACCAACTAACATGCGAAAAAGTGTAAATCAAGAGGTCTTTACGGGTTGTAACGTTAGGCTTGGGCGAAGGGTATGGAAATGGATATATAAAGTGACGAAATGGTTAAAACTCGGTAGTTACGTTTAACAAGCGCAATATAACAAAACTATATAAACAAACGCCTTAAAAAGGCGACTTATGCGACAACGAGCTCATAAACAAATTTCACCATTTTATCAATCAAAATTGCTCGAATTTTGTCTACTTCACCCTATTTTAGGGTGTATTATTTTCTTTTTTCTTTTTTCTTTATTTATTTATTTATTTTTTTAACATAAAGCATACAAACTAATGGATTTATACAATGAAACATAAACAATAACAAGCGCTAGTTAAACGATTATTTTGACCGAGTTTCAACACTAAAAGGTTTAAAACATAAAAAGGCTAAATATGGCTAAGTGGGTGATAATATTGGGTAGACAAAGGTAAAGGGGAAGGCTCGACATGGTTAATCCTAAAGGGTAATGTAAGGTTTACGGGTTACACAACACAAAGAACAAGGCTAACAACAAAGGGGTAATCTAAGTGCCTCTATCACTTCTACACAATTCCGCAAGTTCATGGTCTTAACAAGCATACTAGTGACAAGTTCTAAATTACACATGACATCCGGCTCACTCCTATCCGAAATGAACAAATATATAACAATATCAAGGCTCAAATATACTCACGTAACGGAAGGAATGGGTAAAAGTGTGAAAACTATCATGCAAGTCTTTCTTTGTTTGTCACGCTTTCCAGTTTTCTTTTCAAAATTTATTTTGCTTGTCGAGTTTTTATCAAGTCCGAAGCTTTCTAAAACACAACTAACCGGTTTATTTACTAAAATATATACATAAAACATATATATATATATATTTTTATTGATTTTTCTGATTTTTTTTAGAGGACAAACAAAGTTACCCCCCCCCACACTTGAACTTTAAATTGTCCCCAATGCGAAACCCGAAATATAGAGAAAAAGGATAATAGTACTCCCCTCAAGATGATTTCTGATGAAACGAGACTTTCAAGCTGTATCTATCGTGTGCTCCGGTCAAAGACTTGATAGCCAAGATCTACAAGTATGTCATATGGTACAGCAAAACAGAACAGAAACAAAATAAACCCAAATAAACCATAATGTACATAAATAGTACTAAAATCCAAACAAAGACAAGACATAAAGTAAAGTGTCTGAAAATAAAGTACAATCCGAGGGTGCTTGAAATACAATCAAAATGAACACCCGAAATAAATAAAGTACTGAAATAATAAAAACCACCAACTAGCAGCACCACTGCCTCCTACTCGTCGTCACCAGCATCATCTCTCATGAAGGACGGGCCCGCATCACCATAACCAGGTGGGTTCCAAGGTGGGAACTGCGGAGGATGCTGGAAGTAGTCGGGATTGGCATGATGCATCTCCCTGAACAGGTATGAAAACCCAGCACTCACCCCCTGATACAAGTTGTCCTGGCTCGCCCTGAGCTGATCCTGAGTAGCCCTGATCTGGTCCTGACTAGCCCTGATCTGGTCCTGACTAGTCCTAATCTGGTCTATATAAGTCCCATGCTGCTCCTGCGTAACTCGCATCTGTTGGAACTGCTGGTAAAAATCTGGCCACTCCTGGTGCTGGTGGTAATCGTGGTGCTGCGGTGAATGTGGTGGCGTCTGTGGTGGTGGTCCGTGCTTCTCCTGATGCTCCTGATCATGCATCTCCTCATCCTCGTTCTCCTCCTCAGCTGGGGGCAACGGTTCCCAGACCTCGTTGTTTAGACCCCTCAATCTATCTCCCTGATCCAACTCAACAATCAACCCCATTGCTTTCAATGACCGAATATCAACATATACCCCTTCGGTCACCAGAGTGAGACTCTCAAGTACCTCATCAGTCATCAAGCCTAAATTATAAGCAATTTTGGTCACATACTGACCGCCGTGTATCTGACTGTTGGGAGTCCTCCCTGAGCACTTCACAAAATATTCAGCCATCCTTGCGGCTAGGTTGATGTGTACCCAATCAACCAGCGCGTACAGAAATATCAAATCGGGCGTTGGACAGTTCCCTAAACTATCCATGCGGCCGCAAATGGTGTGACTGAACACATGATGCATCACTCGAACCAAAGGGTCTTTCAATCTTGAAGCATTAGACATTCTCGGGTCGTAAGGGTCACCAATTGCATTTTCAGCCCAAAATGCGGCCCGTGCTTCATCAGATGGAAAGGTAAACTGCTCCGTGAAGAATTCGGAATCCATGTCTTCTCTCGTGTAAATTCCAAGCCTCCTACCCAATCGACCCACTGACCAAGTGTGCCATTGTCCACCCAACCTGAAAGTTATCCGCTCCTTGTAGCGGAATTTTGGTCTTCTATGAGCAACTGGTTTTTCGTAGGCATATGTGGAGAAGAACTCGATCGTTGGCTCAAGATATATGGGTCGGTTGATAGATATTAAGCGTGCAAGTGGGAAAGTGAGCATGTTATCAAGTCTTTCACTCTGATTTAGCTCCCTCATAACTTCCCAATCCAGCCACCGGGGGACTCCGAATTGTCCTCGCCTTCTCCATAAGGCGTCACGTCTCGGGATACAAAGAGCTTCTCTTTCATCATCGGGGTTAAATTGCAGGAAAGGATGATCCATCTGTAAGAGGAATATCGTTAGAAAAGCAAGAACAGGTAAAATTTCACTCAAAAACAGCAGAACACGCAATTATGAAGATTCTGTGTTCCTGATCTGGGCCTGTCGCACGGACGTGCGACGAGACGTACGGTCGTGCGTCGCCGAGAACGAGCAAAGTTGGCCGGAACTTGTCGTATCGACACGGCGTGCGACCAACGGCACCACCGTGCATCACCGGACCAACCTGAAATCCATCGTGAACAGCCGGTAAGGCACGACCGTTCCATACGAAGAACGACCGTGCAACTCGATTCTGCCGATTTCGAACCCCTGAACTTTGAACAGCCTGATTTTTTGCAAAATTTCAACAAGTTTTGGGTCTACAGGGGTCGGAATCTCAACCGGGTGTTCACGATATGAATGAATCTTGCAAGGGTTAGGGTTTCACATGTATTTATGAAGGGAACCCTAAAAAGCCTTGAAGAATCGGATGAATCTAACCTAGAAAGCTAAGAAACAGAAAATCTACAAGAAGGAACGTACCGTGCGACGAAGTTGTGAGACCGTGCAAAGAAACCATGCGATTTGAGGCGAAATAGCTCTGGAACGGCCGTCTGCAGTTAGGGTTCGCGAATGAGGGAGATGGCAGCAGATGGGGGTTTTTATAATGTGCAAAATGACAAAATTGCCCCGGCCTCTCGCACGGTCGTGCGACCTGGCGCACGGTCGTGCGTCACCGACATCACTCAAATCCTACACGCTGTCTTGGAGATGCACCGGGGTGCGACTCGTCGTGCAAGCCAGCCCGAAAACGCACGGGCGTGCCATATGGGGAACGACCGTGCAACAGCTGCAGATCAGTTTTTTTCTGCAGAAGCTATTTCCAGCAACTGTTTTGGCCGTTTTTCGCCATTTTTTTAACACGCAAACTGTTTAATCAATATCGCAACATAGAACCTTCGCCCGGCACGTCTAAAAATTGTACAAACTAACGTAAACTACGAAATACACCTAAATTACGCTAAAACTAGAAAAACACATAAAAAGACGATATTACCCCTAAAGCGGTTTGACGCTCTTGCTACATTTTTGGTCCGCGAGTCAGTAGCGTAGACTCTCTCCTCCCCACACTTATGATGTGTGCGGGGTTTGGAGCTCGATGACTTCCACCGCCGACTCAATCGGCCCGGCAACGTACAACTTCAACCGATGTCCATTTACTTTGAATGTAACGCCATCTGCCTTCTCTATTGCAACAGTACCGTACGGAAATACCTCCTTAACTGTGTACGGTCCTGTCCAACGTGAATGAAGCTTCCCTAGAAATAAGCGCAGTCGTGAATTGTAAAGAAGAACAAGATCACCTGCTTGGAATTCTTTGTGGTCCTTCAAGCGTTTGTCGTGAAATTTCTTCGTGTGCTCTTTGTAGAGAACGGAGCTCTCATAAGCTTGTTATCGCAGTTCCTCCAATTCATGAATCTGGAGAAACCGGGCTTCACCTCCGGATTTCAAGTCCAGATTCGCGATTTTCAAAGCCCACATAGCTTTATGCTCCAACTCTACCGGTAAATGGCATGCTTTTCCGTATACCAACCTAAAGGGAGTGGTCCCAATAGGGGTCTTATAAGCTATACGGAATGCCCACAATGCCTCATCAAGTTTGTCCGACCACTCCTTGCGGTAGCACCAACAGACCGCTGAAGGATGCGCTTTAGCCCTCGATTAGTAACTTCCACCTGCCCGCTCGTCTGCGGATGATAAGGCGTGGACAAACGGTGATGCACACCATAACGGGACAAAGCCTTTTGAAGCTGTGTATTACAGAAATGAGTCCCTCTGTCACTAATAAGCGCTTTCGGAGCGCCAAATCGAGCGAACAAACTTTTCAAGAATCTCACAACCACCCTGGCGTCATTAGTGGGTAAGGCCTGTGCCTCTGCCCACTTTGATACATAGTCAACCACGACCAGGATGTACTTGTTACCTCGTGAAGGGGGAAATGGTCCCATGAAGTCTATCCCCCAAATGTCGAAGACTTCACACACCTGTATCCAGTTCTGAGGCATTTCATCACGTGCCGATATATTTGTCGCCCGCTGACAGGCATCGCACGCTTTTACCCAACTCTTCGTGTCACGAAAAATAGTAGGCCAATAAAAGCCGGAATCCAACACCTTCTTGGCGGTGAAATTGGCTCCATGGTGGCCTCCGGTCGGTCCCTCGTGACAATGGCGCAGAATATCGGTCGCCTCTTTCCCTGAAGCACATCTTCTGATCACCTGATCAGCACCCACCTTGAATAAGAAAGGGTCGTCCCAAATGTAGTGCTTGATATTCGAAAAGAATTTTCTCTTTTGTTGGTGAGTCAACCCTTTAATCAGAATTCTTCAAGCAAGGTAGTTCGCAAAGTCGGGGTTCGCCGGCTCATCGCATATCTCAACACCCATCAAAGACTCGTGTGGGAAATTGTCATTGATTGAATCCCAACGCGCGTCCTCGATGTCTCCATGCTCTAACCGAGATAGATGGTCAGCCGCTACATTCAACGCACCCTTTTTTATCTTGAATTTCAATATCAAACTCTTGCAGCAACAAGATCCATCTGATTAGACGCGGTTTAGCATCCTGTTTGCTGAAGAGATATCTAATGGCTGCGTGATCAGTATACACAACGGTTTTCGAAAGCACCAAATACGATCTAAATTTGTCAAATGCGAAAACAACCGCCAAGAGCTCTTTTTCAGTCGTGGTGTAATGCTCCTGAGCGTCATGAAGAGTCTTGCTCGTATAATAGATCGGGTGAAAGTGCTTTTCTTTCTTCTGTCCTAAAACGGCCTCTATCGCAAAGTCACTTGCGTCGCACATTATTTCAAACGGTAAACTCCAATCAGGTGCAACTAAAATAGGGGCCTCAATCAACTTTTGCTGGGTCGACCTCCATACCAGCCTGCGAGATCTTATGTCCTAGAACAATGCCCTCTTTTACCATAAAGTGGCATTTTTCCCAGTTCAGGACTAGATTCATCTCCTCGCACCTCTTAAGCATCCTTTTTAAATTTTCCAGACATTGATCAAAGGAATCCCCAAAAACCGAAAAGTCATCCATAAACACCTCCATGGAATCCTCAATCATGTCATGGAAAATGGCGACCATACATCGCTGGAAAGTGGCCGGTGCATTACACAGCCCAAATGGCATACGTCGGTAGGCGAATGTGCCGAAGGGACAGGTAAATGTGGTCTTCTCTTGGTCCTCAGGAGCGATAGGGATTTGAAAATAACCAGAGAACCCATCCAGAAAACAATAATACGACTTCCCTGACAGACGCTCCAACATTTGATCAATGAATGGAAGCGGGAAATGGTCCTTGCGAGTGGCATCGTTGAGTTTGCGATAGTCAATGCAAACTCGCCATCCCGTGACCGTCCTAGATGGAATAAGCTCGTTCCTATCGTTTACGACCACCGTCATGCCCCCCTTCTTGGGAACCACCTGCACAGGACTGACCCAAACGGAATCGAAAATGGGATAGATCAAACCAACATCTAACAACTTAATCACTTCCTTTTTAACGACCTCCTGCATGTTTGGGTTCAGCCGCCTCTGGTGTTGCGCACACGGCTTGAACTGATCCTCCATTAGAATTTTATGTGTACAGAAAGATGGATTAATTCCTTTGATGTCCATGATTTTCCAAGCGATTGCTTTTTTATGAAGTTTCAAAACACTCATCAGCCTGCTCTTCTCTTCTTCTGCCAAACCAGATGAAATAATGACCGGCAAATGACGCTCCTCATCCAGAAATGTGTACTCCAGGTGCGGTGGAAGCTCCTTAAGCTCCAAGGTTGGAGGATCTTCCACTGACGGTTTCGACTTCACTTCACTTTTGCGATCAATTTCTGTGAATCGATCCGGACTCTGGGGACCATCGTCATCAATCTGATAGATTGACTGCTCTAAATCGTGGCCCTCCTGCGTAATGCCAATCAGGTCCCCACACAACAGATGTGTGTCCGAATCTATCTCCTCGATCGTACCCTGGAAATGTGTGCTCAGATAAGTGTCGACAATGTCGACATAATAGAGCGCGTCGTCTTGACTCTGAGGATGCTGCATAGATCGTTTGATATCAAAGGTCACGTGCTCATCATTTACTCGGAGCGTGATTTGGCCCGCCGCCACGTCCACAATCGTCCGGGCGGTATTCAGAAACGGGCGTCCAAGTATCAGAGGCACTCTCGAGTCCTCATCCATGTCCAGGATAACAAAATCCACGGGAAATACAAACTTGTCAATCTTAACAAGCATATTCTCGACAAACCCGCGTGGATACTTGATAGAATGATCGGCAAGTCGAATACTCATTCTTGTAGGTGACGGCTCACCTAGATCCAACTTTGTAAAAACCTTATAGGGCATAAGGTTTATACTCGCTCCTAGATCTGCTAACGCATGACTGACGACATATTGCCAATGAGGCAAGGAAGCGTGAAACTGCCTGGATCTCCCATTTTTGTAGGCAGGCGATTCTGGAGAATAGCAAAGCAACTTTCATTCATAACCACACAAGACATGTCCTCGAGTTTTTGTTTGTTTGAGAGGATGTCTTTCAGAAACTTCGCATATTTTGGCATCTGGCCAAGGCTTCAACAAATGGTATGTTTATATGCAATTGCTTAAACATTTCAAGAAACTTACCGTATTGTTCTTCAGTCTTCTGTTTCTTCAGCCGGCCTGGGTATGGAACTGGAGGAGTGTAATCTTTGACCGGCTCCTGGACTTGTGCTGTACTTGCTGGGCGTAGCCTGGCTTGCACCTCGTCCGGTGTGTCAGTCGGGACCGCTTCGGTGATCGGTGATGAGTCTGATATGACGGGTCCGGTAGTTTTTCCACTCCTGGTCATGATCGCATTCACATGTCCGCCCGGGTTTGGTTCTGTATTGCCCGGAAGCCCACCCTGGGGTCTTTTTGACATCATCTGCGCCAGCTGACCAACCTGATTCTCGATATTTTGAATCGAGGCCTTGTGACTCCTCATTTCTCCCTCATGAGAAAGAAAACAATCCTCGCTCTGTTGGTAGCATTTTTCAGCCAACTGATTCGCACCCGAGGAGCTAGTAAGAAGCTGAGCCATCATATCCTCCAGCTTGGAACTAGACTGAGGGGCCTACTGCTGGGAGCTACTCCCTGTGCCCTGATTTTGATACGAATATGGACGCTGCTGGTAAGGTTGGTTGTATTGCTGGAACTGCTGACCCTGACCCTGCTGCGGCGCTGGAGCGCACTGAGTGAACCCCAATCGGTTTTGATTGCCTGTATTCGCTCGCCACCCAAAATTCGGGTGATTTCTCCATCCGGGATTATATGTGTTGCTGTACGGGTTGTTCTGCGGCCTCACATGATTACTCACGAAATCTACTTCTTCATGGCCCTCATATACGACTCCCTGAAAGCACGCACCAGGCTCATGTGACACTCCACACTGGTCACATCCCGAACCAGTTTGTGCGATCATCTGGGACTTATCGAATTTCGATGCAAGAGCCGCGATTTGTGCAGTATTGGCCGTGTAGTCGTCCACCGCGTGTACTCCTGCGCGAGATGATGATAATGATGTTGCCTGGCCTCTATCTCCTTCGCGACGAGAGCTAGACTTCAACACAGCTTTTTCAATGATATCATCAGCCTCATTCGGCGTCTTCGTTCCCAAATCGCCTCCTGAATTCATATCTAATCGCTCCTGCGTATTGTAGCTAAGCCCTTGATAGAATGTCAAGACCAGCTGTCTCTTGGAGAAGCCATGATGTGGAACATCAAGTAACAGATCCTTGAATCTCTCCCAAGCCGCGTGCAACGACTCTCCCTCATCTTGGTGAAACGTCACAGCTCGATTTCTTAATTTGGTTGTCTTCTCAGGTGGAAAATATTTTTGCATAAACAGCTCCGCCAACCCATTCCAGGTCCTGATGGACCCAGCTGGTAGTGACATAAGCCATGCTCTGGCTTTGTCACGCAATGAGAATGGAAACAACCTCAACCTAACAACATCCTCCGAAACATCTCTAATCTTAAACGTGGAACAAACTTGGAGAAAAGCCGCTATATGTCGTCCGGGATCCTCATGTTCACGCCCGTCGAACTGCACCGAATTCTGCACCATATTACTAATACTAGATTTAATTTCAAAAACAGGTGCATCTATAGTAGGTCGTAGGATACTCGGCTCCAGGCCTGTCGCTCCGGGCTGATTAGATTCATTCAAAGGTCGCTCGTCGTTTGCCATGATTGCGTTCCCTGCTGCCCCTGAGCCCTCGGCTTCAGCGGGTACCACCGGCTCCGGCTCGCCTCCTGCGAGCAGTAGCCCAACCGCACGAGATCTTGCGCGAAGACGTCTCCTCAGATCGCGTTCGGGCTCGTCTGACGGTTCAACAACTTCTGGAGCGGGGGTCGAGAACATCAACCTGCAAACGAAAAATTGACACAATGAATATTTTATTAATATAATAATGCTGTTTTTTTTTTGCTGAAAAGAAACAGAATATTATTTAAAATGGGCTGAAAATTTTATAAAAATCCGAAAATGGACCCGAAATTTTATAAAAATCAACACAATAAAATAATCGAATCGGCTAGTATAAAAATGATTTTTCAAAGCCGAAAATTTAAAGAATAATTAAATAATAAATCTGGATAAAATAAATAAATGGAACAAAAATTTACAAGTATACAAAAATGGCTTGGAAAACGAATAAATGAAAAAAAAATTCAAAGATTAACATAGAAAATACTTCCAAATGTCATTACAAACAAAGATTAACATACTAATGGCTATAATCAAGCAAGGGATTGTTGTGTTTTTGCCCAAAGGCTACAATAATACATAAACATTAATCTAAATGCTTGAAAGATTAACAAAATCATGGAAAGATTAGAAAACCAAACCATAAACAAGCATAAGATTAAGAATCTGGAAGATAACGAAGCTAATCGGCACAATGTGGCTTGAATCCGGGTGAAAGTAGAAGCCTCCGGAGCCTGAAAATCGCCAGAATCACTTCCAAAATGTCCAGAGTTACGAGCAGAATGTTTCTGCAAGTTTTTATATAATTTCGGTCTCGCACGGTCGTGCGTCCTGTCGCACGACCGTTCACTTTTTGCATTATTGGAGGTATGGTGCACCATACTGCATGACGTCATCAGATCTTGACCGGTCTTCGGTCTCGCACGACCGTTCTTCCTGATGCACGACCGTTCGTCACCGGGTTTTTGTTGCACGGACAACTGAACTGGTCGTTCAGTTCCGGGGTTTGGCTGGTCATTGAATCCGCACGGGGTGCAACCAACCGCACGACCGTGCATCACCGGGATTGCCTTGCACGCCAAGTCGCACCCTCGTTCATTGCCGGACTGGACTTCATTAGTCGGAGATGCACGGTCGTGTATTAGGTCGCACGACCGTTCCACTTGCCCAGGTCAGAATTCCAACAGAAGGTTCGCAGCTTTGTCATTTCATCCAGAAAGTCCTCGTTTTCGCTATCATCTTGTCTGGTATGCTGTTTTAGGCCTGTAAACAAAAGTATACATTATTAAGTATCCGAATGACGGTTTTATGGCCGAAAACGCATAAAATGGGGATAAAATGGGGGACTAAAATATGTGTAAATTAGCGAATATCATAAGCCCCCTTGTAACTTGATTTTACTTCTTATTTAGATGGTTAATAGATTATGTGTATGGTTAAACATGAAGATCATGAAGGAACAAGAAGATGAACTTTAACATAAAGCTAAATAACATAAGAAACTAAGTTGTTTAAGTATATGTATGAATCTTGATTATTGATTACTTGTGTTTATGATGTTAAACATCATAAGAGACTTGCTAGATTGTGATTAAACACATGATCTAATGTAAGTCCCGTAAAACGGATCTTTCAATGATATCAAACAATCACCAAGTTTGTGCGGAATCCAAACTTGGTGAGATTCAAGAATAAACGGAAAATATGAAGAACAAGAACAATACCGAATCACCTTTAAACACTTGCACACAATTCTATTACTTGAACAAGCAAAACCGTCTAGTACAAGTGTTCTTCACAATCGAATCATCTCTCTCTCTAACACTAGAATTTCTGTAACATGGAGGTTCAAAACCTAAGCCTTCGCGGCCCGCGAGCAAGTCTAGGGTAGGCCCTAGCTTGTCCGACTCAACCACTAGACCCAACACGTTATTGCCACGTGGTGGCACCGGGTGCGCCCTGATCTTGAGCTGTCGCGGCCCGCGTAAGCCGAAGACTATGTCTTCGCGGCCCGCGAGCGCAACCAGAATTTTGATTTTATTTAATTTTTGTAAAAATAAAGGTATTTGGGGTAATTTTACGTATACGGGGTGTATGTTAGGACGTATAGGGATGTTCCAAATATATTAGGGGTGTCGGAAATATTTTAGGAGGGTTGTTATAACAAACCGGTAAATATCGGTACGGTACCAGACCGGTACCGAAAATGTCAAAAGTCGGTACCGAAAGTGTATCCGGTTCGGTAAATTCAATACCGGTACCGGTTTGGTACCGATACCGGGTACCATTTGCTCATCCCTACAACATACCAATAGATATTTCTTTGTCATTGGGGGCATTTATGGGGCTTGCTGAATGCCGATATTCGCTAGCCCATTTTTTGTAAAGAGTAAAATGGGTTAGATTTGGGCTTGGTGACGAGTTAAAACAGAATATCTTTTATGTAGTTGAAACCGTAAAAATGTGTCGACCGACCCGTATTAATAAATAAGTCATGTGACACGAAGTTTGTTGTGTATTTGAATGCATTTTGAATGATTTTTTTAACCCATTTGATATGTTTTGTATTATGTTAATTTATTTACGTGAACCCACTTAAAGTCAAGTTTCAATGAATACTCAAACAAACGTAAAATTATGGTCAACTCTCACAATATCATTAAATCAAGAAACTTATTTAAAGCTTGATTACAGATCATTCCCAATAAACATGGTATATATAGCTAAACTAACGCTTTAGACTATAACTAGGATTGTTCATATAATTATCTTAAAGACATCCAAACTTAACTCATTTAGGATACTAGATAATTATCTTTTTTTTTTGAAAGGCGAACTTCATTAAACACCAAAAAAAAAAAAAAAACGCGCTATCTCCAAACTGGAGATGAACGCGAACCACAAAAGTACATTACATTACATCAAAATGAAATGCTTGCCATCCCTTCCAATCTACTAACCCACGTTTACTCCGACTCCTATACCATAAATAACCCAACGATTTTATATCGGAAACAATCTCAAAACTCTCCCTACTCGTACTCTTGAAAACCTTCTCATTATGCGCTTTCCAAATTCGCCAACATGTTATCATAAAAAATGCCGTACATTAACTCCTTTTTCTCCCTCGAGCATTCCAACTGATCGATATAAAGCTGCAGATCATAAACATCGAATAGAAAGATTGGTGGTATATGCAGCCAACTAGTAGTACCACACCACACCCCATCGGCAAATCGGCAAGCCGTAAACAGATGCACTGTAGTCTCCTCGTCGTCATCACACAGACTACACAAATAATCGCCTGCACAAACATTCCTTCTACGAAGAGCAGTCTTCGTGGGGATCCTATCCAAAGCCGCTCGCCACAAGAATATGTTACACTTTAACGGCACCCATTTACACCATCGAAACGAATGACCAATGTCTTCCATACCTTCTGATCCATTTTTTAGCCTCCTGCACATTAACAGTCTGCAACCTACTTTTATTCCAGTCCCAAGCGTCTGCATTCGAATCTAACCTGATGTGAGCCAATAACCTAGAACATTCGATTAATTTAGGCGTCTCCTGCGGAGTACTCGGGTAATATTTCCACTCCCAAATCATAACTCCATCAAACTCATTTCTGCCAACTCTGTCCGCAACAACGCACCACTTGTTCCGTTCAAGCCAAAAGAGCGCTGGAAACGAAACCTTCAAAGGAGTACCATTTAACCACGCATCTAACCAGAACTTAATCGTTAAACCATTCCCACTTTTTCTGTGATAAGGATGCTAAAAGACGATCCGTTTACTTTCAGCCGATTACCACAGCCAACAATTTTCGACCACACCCCCGACACTTTACTGTCACAAGGGACCGATTCCCATCTTCTTTTAGACCCATGGATTGCGTCGATAACTTTCCTCCACATCGCCTCATTCTCAGTATGATATATCCATAACCATTTGAGTATAAGCGCATTATTACTCACATCCAGGTTACAAGATAACGCAAAAAGAACTACACTTGTTGGAACTTCGACTTAAAATATAAATGCATGTACATATGTTAAGCTAAGTTTACGTGCACAACCCTTCTCCCAAAACCTCCTACTTGAACATTCCTCCTCGGTTCTTCTTCTCTCTTGTGGGGTTTGAGCCATATTAAAAAATCCTCACTTGTAACGATGATCCTTACTTAACCATGCTCCAATTGCAGTTCACCTCAATTGTATTTTACGTAATCTTACTTTAAATTTTGGCTATCCTATAATACACATGTTAATGTTAAAATGAGAACTCATATTAAAGAAACATTAGATAGCACTAAGCTATTTAGCCGGATTGCCTCGTGTATGTTAGTTTAATCTTCTTGCTTTACTCGACAAATGACTGATTCTTCCTAAGATTCCTGCAAAACGAACAACACCGGTGACTCGTCACAAGGAGGAGAAGATAGGGGTTTCTCATTGTAAACACCCATCGGCGTGAGAATAACTAATCGTTTTGAGGATAAGTGTGTGTGTAAAGTAAGAGAGTGAGAAATCGAATCCCTAAACCTGGAGGTTGAGCCTTCTATTTATAGCCAGAGAATTGTAAAGGAGGACTGCTAGCTGGCTATTGTTTGCCAGCTGTCAGACCAGGAGGAATATTCATTTTGTCTCCTGTGACGCAACTAGGCCTGGTCATGTACTGGAGGTGACGTGGCGTATGGGTATTCGCTCCAGCTCAGCGTCCCTTTGTACCAGTTATCGGTCAGTCCCATGAAGATCTTGCGACTTGCGTTGGCGTCTCACCACTGGTGCCACCTGTCGTCCTTTCTGTCTGCTAAGAGCATCTTCTTGTCGTCAGGTGCCTCCTTCCAGAACCTTCTGGAACCTTCTAGATGTCTTCGTATGGCGAGATCACACATTTGGGGTTGTGTGGTCCCGTTGACACGTGTCCATACGTGGTTTGGGACTATACCTCTTCAAGTCCCCCAGTCCAGTGTGGCTTCTAGATGAGTTTGTCAGCTGGGAGGGATTCTAGACACATAAGTACTTTTGTGTTTTAAGAGCACGTGATTGAGTGTGTTGGATAAACATGCGCTAACGGCGTGTAGAAGTGAGCCAAAAAAGCGTATGCATTTTGGTGCACATAATTGAGCTAAAAGAGCGCATGGATTTTGGTGTACAAAGTTGAGCTAAAAAAGCGCATGGATTTTGGCGTGCAGGTGTGAGCTAAAGAAGCGCATGGATTTTGGTGTACGGAAGTGAGCCAAAGAAGTGCATGGATTTTGGTGCACATAATTGAGTCAAAAGAGCGCATGGATTTTGGCGTACAAACTTGAGCCAAAAAAGCGCATGGATTTTGGCGTACAGAAGTGAGCCAAAAAGCGCATGGATTTTGGCGCATAGAGTTGAGCCAAAAGAGTGCATGGATTTTGGCGTACAGACTTGAGCCAAAAAAAGCGCATGGATTTTGCCACACATAATTGAGCCAAAAAAGCGCATGGATTTTGGCTATGGTTTCTTCAAAGGGAAGTTTTTCAGCTAAGGGTGCAAGTTGTTGGTTGGTGAGATTGATGTCTGACGCATGTCACTATGGCTCTGCTGGTTGAGGTGGTTCTCGCATCGGGGAGTGGAGCAGTCACCTTTTGCAGGGAGGCGTCAGGATGACAGTTGCTTTTTACGACGATGTCAGGCGCGTGGCGGCCATGCGCCCTTATAAGACGCCGTTTCAGTTTCTCCCACCTGACGTGTCACCTTCCCATTGGTAGGGTTTTCCCACTTGTTGGTGCGGTCCCCCATCGCATTAAATGCGATGGGTATAAATATCCAGAGATCCTTGGCAAGAAACCCTATCAATCCAACTTCTCCTTGACGATTTCCTTCTTCTTCTTCTTCTTCTTTCTTGCATCTCACCACTTGTATTCTCAGTTCTTGAATTTTTCGTTATGTCTATCTCCATTAAACTTGAAGGTTCTCAAAAGGGGCAAAAATCAAAAGCCGAAGACCCTTTGAGGGCTGATCAAGCTATTGTGAACTGGAGAGAGGATGAATTCCAACAACTATGTCGGACTTTTCAGTTTCCGGTTAACTGGGTGCCCAGTTTCCGACTCCGGGAAGTACAACTCTTGATGCTCCTCCTGGTTATATTACTTTGTATGGTGCTTTTTTCAAGGAAGGTAACTTCCGTCTGCCCATCACCAAATTTCTTGGAGAGGTTCTTACTCGTTACGGACTACATATATCTCAAGTTAGTCCCGTTGGCATTCCCTGAATTACTCACTTTGAGTTTATATGCTGGGCACAACGTTTGATCCCTTCGGTTGACATGTTTAATGTTTTTTACTATGTCTCTTGCACTAGTGGTTTCTATTCTTTCACTAAAGTGAAAAACTAAGGAGCCATAACAAATCTCTCACTAATGATTTTAATTATTTAATTATAGACAATTATTTATACCCAACATATTATCAACCACCTTAGTGGTCCCATCTTTGTACGTTGTGGTGGATGAATTAAAATATATGTACCGCACAATTAAAAACATTTGATGGGGTACATTTGGTTCCTCACCAAAAACCAATTGTATGGAGAGAACTATATTTATTGGCTTGATGTGAATTACTATTACAATATGTATAATTATATGTACCAAAATACAAACATGAACTTTTGCTCTCGTGATCATTGACTTTGCAATAAGTTAGTAGACGTTCAGTGATCGTCTTCAACAAAAAACACCAGTGATCATGAATAACTTGAAAATAAATTTCACAGTTATAATCGAAATAAATATGCCAATCTGGAACAATGTACTTGCTATATCATTAGCTAAGCCATAAATCACACAATCCTTAAGTTGTGTATTCGATAATCATTTAGACGATGCATCGATTTTAAACACTAAAGGGTATCATGTTGGGATATGTGTATCCTTTAATCACTTCCAGAATATTTAGGGATAAACGCCCTCCTTTATTTGGCAAAAATATAAAATTTCCATTAAGAGCAAACATTACATGCTAATTATCAGCTTGAAGAATCTTTTAGCTCTCCATTATATTTCACATCATCATTGACTCGGTGTGGTCTAATTGGTCATGCCAGTTAAGTAAATAATCATGATACATAAACTTCTGATTTACGATCGTATGTATATTAGTTGCATTATGCGAGAAAAAAACGCATTATCATTGCAAACTATCATGTTAGATAACTTTTATCCTTTTCACACTTTGTTCTCATATAATCAATCACTCTCATAATTTGCCACTTCTACTGGTCTATCTCATTATGACCATTATTACAGTTCCGATAGTCAGTCTCGTTATTAACTTGGCTTATCATAATATTATGATGGTCAATCTCATTATTAACATGACCATCATTACAAATTTCTCAATTATGTTCTTGATCACAACATTTTCATTGATCGTTATATAGTCACATTTACTTCAGGGAATGGAATAACCAGAACAAGCTTCATAGCTTTTCACTATTTACTTGGTCACGTGAGTATAAAATCATTTCAAACTTTTCATAACTCTCATAATGATATTGCTACTTCGAGAGCATATGTCTCAAGTGTGACAAACAATTTTTCTTTGTAAATAATCTTCTCTTTGCTTAACACAAATTGAGAAGTAATTAAATGCCTGAGTCATATAAGATTTACCAGCCTAACATCTTACGACCTTTTATAACTTGGTAATGAGATTTGGGAGTGTGACACTTTTCATGATGGTGATAACAAACCAACCTTTGGTTTTAATTATTCTATTTAATACTAGCTATAATTAATAATAACTATAGAATACAATGTATATATATCAAGTCAAGGTAACTTATAAAACGAGTTATAATAATATTCACCAATTACAAATATCTATGATTTATGTTTTATCCTAGCAAAGCATATAGAATAAAAGGTGACCATAGCGTCAAATCGTACACTACATGAGTTTATAGCATGTCACCATATAAATACGAGTTAGAACAAGCCTTTAGGCCTTTATGAAAAAATAAATCTTTTCATCACTAATAAGCAAATGTATATGATATATGTAATAATGTATCACGATAATATAACCAATGACAAAGATATCTCACATAGTGTTACTCTATTTTGAAACATCAAACAAACAATCACTTTGAAAAATATTATGTTTCATAAAGATAAAAGGCACATTGAAATTATACATCTTAATAATAGTAAAGCATAACTAAAGACATGGAAAACATACATCTTAACATGATATTAGAACACAACTTTATTTGCAAATCATAATTCTTTATAAATTCTATATTCTTTATAAGAATACTAGTCAATAGTATCTAACCCTTTTTTAAATTATAAATCACCCTTAATTTGTTTAATATAACGAAGTCATAGAAAGCAAACTAAATCAATTAATTTTCATGTATTGAACTACTATTGTTGATTTATACATGCAGATATTATCACAATTCTGACCACATATTTAAATGCAAACAAGCATATATTATATCACGACAATGTATCAAAACATAGATTGTAATTATCAATTAAACTTAATGCTCTTGGTTTAATTTAATAAACTATAACATTTATTTATATGATGTTGGAGAATAATATTTAACTATTAATGAAAGTTTATTCTTATCTCTTAAAAATAATTCATTCACATGTCTATTAAATAAATAATATTTGGATTCAAAATAAATCACGAAGGATATTCAAAATAAATAGCCTTTCCTATAGCCAACATATATTAAAATACTAATGATTACTCAATACAAATTTTTTTTTGGAAGGTGACTTTCTATATACTGACCATAGGTCACCGAGAGCTTGTCGAAGACAATCTCCCGTCAGCCCCGCCCCTGAGAACGTGATGTTCGATCGGCCCCCGGCCCCCGCGCAAGCTGACCTCCGCCCAGAAACCATACTGCCCCCACACGAGAGACTCGCTGGGGTAACAGCTGGGTAAAACCGGGTTGCCCTCCAGCCCGAACCATGCCTCTGTAGGAAACGAGCCATCATTGGGACGCCCCCCCCCCCCTAATGCCACAGGTGGGAGTCGAACCGGTGACCTCCAAGGAGGAGCCGGCACAACTTAACCACATGGGGATACCCACTGGGCCACGAGGAGGGATATTACTCAATACAAATTAAATCCTTTCCTATATATAAACTACTAGTTGTAGGACCCGTGTGACCACACGGCTAGCTTTAACAACCATCGAAATAGATTATAATACATCATTTAAATTGTTTGTATTTAGTTACATATCTTTATAAAACAATGTTAAAGGCAATATGTGTTAGAACATAAAAATTTTATTACTGTGTTACGAAAAAATTATTAGCTAGGGTTTGATATAGAAATAACCTAACTAATTGATAATATGTTGTCTAAAATGAAAGCATGACCTAATTTTATGTTGTCTAATAATAAAAAGATGACCTAATTTAAATAACCAAATGTTATTGAACAATTCAATAAAGCCCATATGTTTGATCCTATTAACATTAATAATGGGTTAGAGTTTAAAAGCCCATTATTAATATACCAACTGAATTGAAAAATGAAATATTTAGTGTACAACTGTGAATTGAAAAACGGGTTTTCTTTAGTGAATGAGATCAAAATACATCTTACATTCTATTAAAAAGAATTTGTTTAATAAAATCTTATCTATTATTTTATTAAAAGTTAAAAAGAAAAGAGATCCATTTATAAAATTTCTTAATAAATAACAAAAAGTTTATTTCCAAAAAAAGAGTGATTATAAATCAAATATAAAAAGATTGATTAGTTAAATAACTCTTTTTAAGAATCCTGATTAAATAGATTAAATAGGATTTTATAAACAAATATTAACAATCCCAATACAACTTTCATCAACAACTCTCCTTCACAAGGCAACTCTTCACTTTCTTCTCCATCATTGGTGTCTGCGATCAGAGGCCTGAAGATTTCTATCAGGTAATACCATTTGTTATCTTCGGTATTTTACTTTCCTTGTTTTACATTTGAGTTTGGGTTTCTTGATTTCGATTAAATGCATCAAAAAAATAATGTGGTGATGTTGAAATACAGATTGTTTGTGATTTCAAGCATTATAATAGAAAGTGTATTTTCGGATTGTTTGTGAATTCTTCTGTAAAACTTCTGCAATCGGTTTATAGTGTTGATATATCTGATTTGTAAGCGAATAGAGTGTTGATTGTTTAAAAAAATTGATGTTTCAAGTTGGGAAAAAGAGGAATCTTTGGAAATTTAGTGTAATATAGTTGGTAGTGGGGACCGAGTTGTAGTAGAAAGATATGACTTTGTCCTAGAAAGTGTTAAAGGTTATTTTAGGGCTTACATAGTATGCTTTTCAAATAAAACTCGTTTTTGTTAAACTGTTTGATTTTTTTTTGTTTTTGAATTTCAGATGGATTTTATGATAATTCTAAATGTCAGTGGAATGAAGGAAGTAACACAAGGATTGGTAAGATACATTCTTAGAATTGTGTTTATATTGATAGAATACACTTAAATGTTAGTAAATGTATTCTATGTATAGGTATTACCAAAGAACTAATCACATACCGAGAGATTGTCAATTGATAAAGTTGGTTGATTACTTGGGGGTCAAGTATAAGGTTTGTGTAGAAAATATGGGTCATAGAAATAAAAAGATACACGGTTCTCAGTGGATACGGTTTGTTGAATGTCACAAACACAAGAATATAGCCATGCTTTGTTTCAAAAAACTGAAAGAAGCCAAATTTGAAGTATCTGTTATGAGCGATGAGGGTTTTGAAATAAGAAAGGATGGCAACGGAAAAGATTATGTGCATGGTTGCTTGGTACGTGCTTCGGAGGAAACATACTATAAGCAGGTTAAAGTTTGCTATCTTCTTTTTATATTCTGTTAGTATCTATTTTTTTGAAAATAAAGTTATAATATATATGTTGGATTGTTTGTAAAATGTAATATAATGTTTCTGAAATGCAGTAGAAACTTCTATAAAATAATACACTTGGGACCACCAAAATTTATTAATTAAAAGAGTTATTAATTAATCGATAAATTAATAATTATTAATTTATATATTAATTAATATTTTATTAATTTATAGTAGAATACTTAGTTTACAAACACCTTCCAAGCTTCCACTTAATTATTGTATATAATGCATGTATATCAAATGAACGGCCCAATTTGAAAGAAACCTTCAATCTCCCACCTTATTATGCTTCTTGTGTTCAATGTATCACTTTATGGACATTAAAAATATTTTCTATATAAATACAAGATCAAAATAGGTTAACACAAACAAATCATACACACAACATGGCTTCCCATCTTAAAGGTGTGAAAAAAAACAACAATGACAGACGAGATTCGAAGAGCATTATGCAAGCACAACAAGGATAATCCAAGTCTCACTCAAAAGCAATTGCAAGAATGGGTTCATAGTAACTATGTTTTGCAGGTGAGTCAAGCGACAATATCGAATACAGTTAAGCGGTCTTTAGAGTATCTCTCACTTGCTCCCGAAAGAGGCGATGTTAAGCGACACAAACTGGCAAAATTTCCTGACCTAGAAAAATCTCTCTATGAATGGATTCTTCAATATCAAGAACATGTGAATATGACAGGTGAACTAATCATCGAGAAGGCGAAAAAGTTCATGAAAGATATGTATCCAGTGGATACTCCAGACTTTACTTTTTCTATTGGTTGGCTTGGAAAGTTCAAAGCAAGATATGGAATTAAAAATTTTCGGCGTTTTGGAGAGAGTGGATCTGTTGAAATGGAGGGCATGGAGGACAAATTAAAATCTATAAGAGACAAAGTTGATCAGTTTGAAATGAAAGACATCTTTAATATGGATGAAACAGGTTTGTTTTTTATTATTTTATTTTATATTTTGTACTTTAGTGATGTAATTATTTACATGTTTTGATCTTAAACAGGTTTGTTTTTAGACTTCAACCGGATCATTCCCTTGCAACAATGCAGCTTGATGGGAAAAAACAAGACAAGGAAAGACTAACTGTTGCTATTTGCTGTAATGAGGACGGTTCGGAAAAACTTCCTTTATGGATTATTGGGAAATATGCTAAACCAAGGTGCTTCAAGAATTTAAACTTGAAAAGTCTGAACTGTGAGTACCGTGCTAACAAACGAGCTTGGATGACTGGTGTGTTATTTGAAGAATATGTTCGCCAACTTGATAAAAAAATGGTTGGAAGAAAAATTCTCTTGATTGTGGATAATTGCCCTGCTCATCCAAAAATTATTGAAGGATTACGAAATGTTGAATTATTTTTTTTGCCACCAAACACAACTTCAAAAATTCAACCTTGTGACGCGGGGATCATACGAGCTTTTAAGATGCATTATCGTCGTCGATTTTATAGAAGTCTTTTGGAAGGTTATGAATTAGGGGTTCCAAATCCAGCAAAAATAAATGTATTAGATGCAATGAATCTTGCAATTTCAGCATGGACTATGGATGTTCGTGCAAATACAATTGCGAACTGCTTTCGTCATTGTAAACTTCGATCAACAGATAACATGACTTTTGAGAACTCAGATGAAGGTGGTGAAAGCACTCAAGAACTCCAGAATTTGATCAAAGAGTTGGGTTATCGCAGTGTAATGGATGTCGAAGATGTTCTGACTCACCCAGAAGAAAATGTAGTTGCACAGTTGTTGACTGATGAAGAAATTATTGAAAGCGTTATTGGAATTAATAAAGATGATATCGATGAAGAAGATGATGAAAGTTCTACAATGGAGCCCCCTTCGCGAAACGAAGATATTAAAGCGGCAATCACATTGAACAATTTCTTGTTGAGCTATGAGAAAACAACACCAGAAGTTCTTACCATGCTAAGGAAAATTAGAGACGAGATTCAAGGGGAAATTGATTTCAACAAAAAACAAAAGACAATTGAGTCATTTTTCAAGAAACCTTCATAAATCATTCATGTAATATGCTATATATAAGGAATTATTAATTTATATTTTATATGGGGTCTAAAGAAATTATCAAAAATGTATTATCTTATAATTTTAGCGAATTATTAATTTAGCACCCTATCCCCGAGTCGGGACCGGCAAAAAATATTATCTTAGAGAGTTTATTAAATAATCAAGTATTAATTTATCGAGTTTCTACTGTGTATCAAAATTGTAGGATTTACCGCATGGATTGCTGTGGTTGTTGTCAGATAGGCAGTTAAAGATTGATCACTTACTTGCAAAAGTACACGGACCTAAACAAAGTTCAACGGTTGATGTGTGTTATGTTTTCACTCCGGAAAATCCAAAAGGTTTAGCTGCTGGTTTTATGGGCTCAGGATGGACCACATTTTGCTTTGAGAATGAATTTAAGGAGGGCTGCCAGTTGCTGTTTCAATGGATGGGAAGTACCCCAGCAAACCATTTTAACTTCAATGTTAACATTTTCAACAAAAATGGGGTAGGACTGCAAGTAACGGCTGAACATCAATGCAGCCGTAGCAACCACCGACACAACAAAAGGCGTCCCACATACAAGAAATAGATTCAATATCAGGTGATAAAGACAAACTTCATGGTATTTACATAACAACTTTGCTTTTTATAAGTTATTTTCATTATAATTTTGCCTTTAACTTTTACTTAAACTAACGGTTATGAAGAATGAATAATACTACCATATTGATTTACTTTTACAGACGATACCAAAGAAGTTTGTTAGAGACAACCAGCTAAATAGGTACGGTTGTGCAGTTTTGTCGTTTGGTCATGTGAAGTTTCTTGTACCCCTACGTGTCAGAACAGATGATAGACAACCTGCTGATGACACCCATCTGGTAATGGTTACAGACTAGCATCAGATTCTGGCTAAAACGGGGATTTCTGTGGACAAATTATTGAGGTTTGAGCTGGTAGAAGAAAAAAGTGTGATAGGTGACAAAGTACATTTTGAAGTTTGTTAATATGTTTTATGACCATGTTTTTAGGATTTATTGCTTTATCTTTTGATGGTTATCCTAGGTGGACAAATTTGGTTTTCTTAAGTAGAACTTTAACAGTCACGTCCCGTTACGATGGTATCGTAATTTTGTTTTTGGGATGTGTAACAGATATAACTAAATTCGATATATCGATTTTCTTGCCCAGTGTTATATATAACTATATATTATCTATAGTGTATCAGGGGATTCGAACATAATATAAATATTCATGAAAATAACGAAAAAATACAAAAGTACAGGAAACATTAAGGAAACATTGTCATTTGTTTTCACAGTCTGAAATGTTATCACAACTAAGATAAACATTATCATTTTCTAGAATAACTTTATCGCGAAAATAAGAAGGATTAGAAACTTTTCTTGAAATATCAGGCTATGTGAATGATATGAGAGAACCAACTGGATCAACTTTGTCTGTAATAAGCAACTCTTTCGGAAGATGTCCTCCTTTCATCAGTTACAATAGATAAAGCAACATTCAATGAATATTTAATAGTAATAAGAAAACTCTATACAGCATACAGTTTGTAATATTTGTTAATGGGCTGCTCTAAATGTTATGACTTGACGATTCAAGTGGTTTCAAACACTGTTTTAAACCAAGAGTGGTTTCAAACACTGTTAACCCAAAAGTGGTTTCAAAACATATCATTAACAACACTATTTTAACCCAACAGTGGTTTGAAACACTGCTTTAACCCAAAAGTGCATTCAAAACCTGTTTTAACCCAAAACAGTGGTTTGGAAACACTGTTTAAAATAGTGTTGTCTAAAATGATAATATGTTGTCTAATAATTACCTAGGGCATAAAAATTTTATTACTGTGTTAATAAAAAAATATTAGTTCATATTTGATATAGAAATTAGCTAACTAATTGATAATATGTTGTCTAAAATGAAAGCATGACCTAATTTTATATTATCTAATTGATAATATTTGAAGAAGGATTAGAAACTTTTCTTGAAATATCAGGCTATGTGAATGATATGAGAGAACCAACTGGATCAACTTTGTCTGTAATAAGCAACTCTTCTGGAAGATGTCCTCCTTTCATCAGTTACAATAGATAAATCAACATTCAATGAATGATTAATAGTAATAAGAAAACTCTATACAGCATACAGTTTGTAATATTTGTTAATGGGCTGCTCTAAATGTTATGACTTGACGATTCAAGTGGTTTCAAACATTGTTTTAAACCAGCAGTGGTTTCAAACACTGTTAACCCAAAAGTGGTTTCAAAACATATCATTAACAACACTATTTTAACCCAACAGTGGTTTGAAACACTGTTTTAACCCAAAAGTGCATTCAAAACCTGTTTTAACCCAAAACAGTGGTTTGAAAACACTGTTTTAACCCAAAACAGTGGTTTGGAAACACTGTCTAAAATAGTGTTGTCTAAAATGATAATATGTTGTCTAATAATTACCTAGGGCATAAAAATTTTATTACTGTGTTACGAAAAAATTATTCGTTCATATTTGATATAGAAATTAGCTAACTAATTGATAATATGTTGTCTAAAATGAAAGCATGACCTAATTTTATATTGTCTAATTGATAATATTTGAAGAAGGATTAGACTCTTTTCTTGAAATATTAGGCCATGTGAATGATATGAGAGAACCAACTGGATTAACTTTGTCTGTAATAAGCAACTCTTCCGGAAGATGTCCTCCTTTCATCAGTTACAATAGATAAATCAACATTCAATGAATGATTAATAGTAATAAGAAAACTCTATACAGCATACAGTTTGTAATATTTGTTAATGGGCTGCTCTAAATGTTATGACTTGACGATTCAAGTGGTTTCAAACACTGTTTTAAACCAACAGTGGTTTCAAACACTGTTAACCCAAAAGTGGTTTCAAAACATATCATTAACAACACTATTTTACCCCAACAGTGGTTTGAAACACTGTTTTAACCCAAAAGTGCATTCAAAACCTATTTTAACCCAAAACAGTGGTTTGAAAACACTGTTTTAACCCAAAACAGTGGTTTGGAAACACTGTTTAAAATAGTGTTGTCTAAAATGATAATATGTTGTCTAATAATCATTGTAATCTAAAAAACGTTGTCTTATGTGTTCGAAGTTGCAAAAAAATTATATTGTCAGAATGGCAGGCTCAGATTGTGCATAAAGATGACAACACCATGGCTGCAAGAGAGGTTGCATGAACAACTGCCATCCTACGACCTTGCCATACCATAATGCTATCTTCATTCAACTTTTACTCAGATCTTCAAAATCATTATAGCCTCATGTTGAAAGGACAGGAAAAATGCACTTTGCATTCATTTTTATTCATCATCACAGTCAACACTAAATGATTTGCTAAAGTAATACAAATGATTTGAAAATGTCAGACTTCGCGTATATTCGGGCAGACGTTTCCTTCATCATAGTTTTAGACTCAGGTGAGAAGCATCTCATCAACATCATTGACTGAATATCCCTTAGGTGACATCGATCTAATTATCATCAACCAAACATCGATTACACCCAACGCTACCTAGAACAGCCGTGAACGGCAGCCGGCAACGATTAGGGCATGTTGCAACAACACGACAGATCTCGCCATCATAGCCTAAAATGACAAAAGCATCTAAGGTGATTAAAACTGAACCGATCAATTTTCAAAATCAAAAAAATCCTAATTGAATCTTAATGTAACAACACATACAGGGTCAGTCAACACAGTTCAGAATTCTGATGATACAGGTTCAGGTAATAATCTGCTTTTTAGGAGGCAAAATTTGAAATGCATAGGGAGTTGTTTTGGACATTTAATGCACTCAGAAGTAATCATATCTCCTTCCAACTCTCTCTTTCTTCTCTATTCATGGTGAAGTTACAAAACATTTATATTGTCAGACTGTCAGGCTCAGATTGTGCATAAAGATGACAACACCATGGCTGCAAGAGAAGTTACATGAACAACTGCCATCCTACAACCTTGCCATACCATAATGCTATCTTCATTCAATTTTTACACAGTTTGCAAAAGTATCATAGCCTCATGTTGAAAGCACAAGAAAAATGCACTTTGAATTCATTTTTATTCATCATCACAGTCAACACTAAATGATTTACTAAAGTAATACAAATGATTTGAAAATGTCAGACCTCGCTTATATTCGGGCAGACGTTTGCTTCATCATAGTTTTAGTCTCAGGTGAGAAGCATCTAATCAACATCATTGACTGAATATCCCTTGGGTGCCATCGATCTAATTATCATAAACCAAACATCGATTACACCCAACGCTACCTAGAACAGCCGCGAACGGCAGCCGGCAACGATTAGGACATGTTGCAACAACACGCCAGATCTCGGCATCATAGCCTCAGATGACAAAAGCATCTAAGGTGATCAAAACTGAACCGATCAATTTTCAAAATAAAAAAAAAATCATAATTGAATCTTAATCTAACAACACATACAGGGCCAGTCAACACAGTTGAGATGATACAGGTTCAGGTAATAAAAAGAAACCCTCTGGTGTAGAAGCAACCAGTGAGAGTGTTTTAATGGAATTTTTAGGAGGGGTCGGTGACATTGTCAAGGGTTGTCAGGAAATGCTATCACTTTGCATTTCCTGACAACCTCGACAACGTCACCGACCCCTTCAAGTTTTCCACCAAAACACTCTCACTGGTTGCTTCTTCAACAGAGGCCATGGTAAACCTATAGCTACAGCTCCATCAAGCTTCGATCACCAAACATATATATGCTGGACCGCTCCCACTGTAATTAAGAAAAAATGTTTGAGTTAAATAATCATATTATTCCATGGTGTTATTAATATAAATTATAAAATGAAAGAGACATACCTCATTACCTCCAGCCGGTGACTACATCAAACAGTTTCTCCTCAGCTTTCCAAACATTACCCACTGCTCCAAATAACTTGGCTATTATTTCACCATCTTCTTTTGTTGCACCTGCTCCCAAACTACATGCTATGTTTTAGAAAAAAATTGCACATATTATTTGAGAAATTTTTTTATCATAGACCCTTAAATCTTTTCAACTTTAAGGTTATGCTTCATACTGCAAACCAACAATTTCAAGAAGGTTGTCATTTGTTTATTGATGTGTGAAATATTAATGAGCCTCAGAAACATTTTCGCTCGCATAACTTATCAACTATCACATAATTCTATAGATTACCATGAATCTACTGTGAAGATACTATAAAACATGAAAAACCTCATCATTCCAAGTGTTGAAACAGTGACAGCCACCTTCATAGTTGCTCGGCCCAATCCTTCATCTTGATCATTGACTGCAGATTTGATGAGTGACCCATCTTCATCTGCTTCTTCAAGAGGAAACCACTGTAATATCAAATCTCACAAGAAAATGACTACAAACATTCAAGAGGCCCAATCCTTCAACTTGTCGACTAATTAAGTTTAAATGACTACAAACATTAAAGATTAGAATTTTTAACAACAAAAAAAAAAAAAAAAAAAAAAAACAAAACAAAACACATCAATTTTTGCAAACAAATAACCAAACAAACACAAATCTATAACAATACCTGCTGTTCTCAAGAAAAGCTTAACCTAAAACTGCAATTATAATGTCAAATTTGAGTTGTTAAACATTATCATGTCAAATTAGATCTGTTGGGTTTTTTAACACAACAACTAAAGCAGGCATTCCAGTTTCTTTTTACGTTTTCTTTAGAGGTTTTTTTTACCATTGAATTTTTTTGAACATGGTATCAAACTCTAAAAGAAACAACTCATTTTAGATCAATATTGCTTAAATGATTTAGGTTTCTAAGAGACCTTGGTAACCATTAACTGTCATAAGTGTGCGGGCGTGAGGACAGAGCTTCCAACCATGACCTGTTATCCACTAATACGTAGAACTCTTTGCTATCGGGGGCCAAGAAAAGGCTAAGATCCGAAAGATAAGACTGCAAATCACTGAAAAATGCAATGATATTAATTCAAGTGGAAAACTGCAGTTTACACAGATGAAGATTCATTATAATTAACAATTATGGTGAATTTACTGCAAAACCAAGTTTATTTGACTGCAAATCCCTTAAAAAATGCAAAGATCCAACAAAATAAAATTATTTCAAGGTGAAAACTGCCATTTACACATATGAAGATTCATAACAAATTAACAAATATCGCGAATTTACCGCAAAACCTAATTTATTTAACTACAAATCACTATGAAAGGCGGAAGAGAGAGAGCTGATCATCGCCGCCCTTGTCGAAGAGGCTGAAAGCCTTCTTGAATTCAGAGATCTGATCATCTGTGAGCTGAGATGATGGAGTTTTGTTGGTGAAGAGAGAGGGTTAATCAGATCAAGAAACAATGGGGGGATATGAAAATGCGAATTTTAGAACACAGGATTAAACCTTCAGTTTGCAGGAACCTCTTCAATCC
Organism: Helianthus tuberosus; assembly: GCA_030545235.1. Classification (NCBI taxonomy): domain Eukaryota; kingdom Viridiplantae; phylum Streptophyta; class Magnoliopsida; order Asterales; family Asteraceae; genus Helianthus; species Helianthus tuberosus. The sequence continues at coordinate 38,198 of JARYGA010022867.1, forward strand.
ATGGCATGATTTTTCTTCTTTGATTTAAGTTGAATCGAGAGAAGGGGCACATGCAGATCTAGATGGTAGATCTAAATCTAGATCTGATGGAATTTGAGAGAGAGAAAGAGAAGAGGAGGTGGAAATTATGGTTCAGACATTTATGCAGAGTAATTCAAATTATGGTTCAGACATTTATGCAGAGTAATTCAAATTTCAAAATCAAAACTAATTAAAGTACCGCCCATTTTTTCGGATTCCAAAATGGTTATTTGAATTTAGAAAATTATATCTATATAACAAATAATATATAAAAAAAACGTAATTATGACATAAGCATGGGCAATGTGGCATGGCAGAGAGGCTGACACATAGGCAGATTTACATCAGCCAATCTTCTCTTATTATAGATAGTATAGATTTTCATACCGGAACTTGTGGCCACAAATATCTAAATATCTCTTATTATTTTATTAAATGTATTGTTTTAACAAAGAAATACAAACAATAACTCTATCACATATAATTATTTTATAAAATGGACATCTTCATCAAACATGTCATTCATCGTAGAAAGAATAGAACCAAAACAATTTTTTTCTTATTAACAAGTCTGTTAGAATTTAAAAAAATCAAAACTGATATACAATATCAATTTAATTGTATTTATAAAATCTATCAATAAAGATCCGTTTGGCACCATACTCCCACATACCAAACAAAAATTAATAAATGAGCCAATTCAATAAAAAAATCACTTTATGTTGCACTATTTGTAAGCAGTCACATCACATCCATGATTACAAATATTTAACAAAAAAGTTTGAGATGTATAAAGGTAATTTATTTGATATAATGGAATAAAATCTCATTGATTTCAAGTTTTGATTATGATTTAAAAAGATTTATTTACGATTCAATGGTGATATCTACTGCGGCTTTTGGATGATAAGATTAAAATGTTAACACATTATTTAAGAAATTTATATGAATAAATAACAAAATTTAACAAATAATAAATCTCATGTATGTATTAGAATAAAACTTACTTGTAGGATAGTTTGATGGAACACACTTCAATGAAAAGTTGCTTGCCACGCATTGTGATAACGCGATCAAACTCCAAAGCAACTCGTGTTGATAACGTGTTGTGAAACTTGTCTGTTAACACAAAAATATAAGAAGAAATATAGGAAGAAAAAACTCATATTTTATTGATTATATGTATTTATACAATATATACAATGGAGTATATATAGGGTAAAGAAACTTAGAAAATAGACCTAATCTATTTTAGGGTTTGATAACCACACGGGTCTTACCTCTAGTCTATACTTTCTATAAAAAGAGAAATCCCAATGACATAAGAAAAGCTGATGTGTCAGCAGGAGAGCATGTCCAACAAGTCTTTTCTTATGTCATTATTACATCATAAAGCCTAATATTAAAAGAATTTAAAATTCAAAGTTGGCCCACATCCACCTTTTCAAAGGTCTGCCCATTTGTATAATGCCTTATACTCAAAGGTCTGCTCTCATTCATAATTTAAAGTACTGATGTTTATTGAAAATTCAAAAAACCTCTTCTCACATTCAAAATTCAAAATTCTGGCTCCACATTCAAAATTCAAACCATATATATTCTGTCGCACCCCAACCGATGGCGGAATCATCAGGGCGCGGCACTAGGCGAATCAGACTGCTCAAGAGAATCCATAACAACTATATTGCGACAGTATTTAATGCGTTCATTATCCCATACTAATAAACAATTACAATCACATAAGCTGTCACGAATTTCATGTTCTCTCAAACAATACAAATCCAACAACCTAGATTTTAGGTGTGTTTCTAGAATTCCTAGCTTGATTTGATGTAGCCTGCGACTAAACCTGCAACATACGTTAAAATAACATCAATACAAAAGTATTGGCGAGTATACAAGTTTTGATAGCAAAGCGTAAATAGATAAAAAGTGTTGCGAATTACCAAATAAATAAACGAGATACCTTAACATACATGCATATAAGACAGATACTACCAGCTAAGTCACTCGAGCTGCGATTGCGATTGCTATTCATCCTAACTAGACCCCGTCGGGTGCTATAGTACTATACTAGTTAAGGCGGGACCTCGCGAGTATAAGTCCTAACACATATGTAACTAGCATCGCGTGTAAATATGCATAATAGTTATTCGCAAGTGATAAACAGTTGATAAATAGTTTGATTGAATAATTCGTTTTGATAACCTTGTTTGATAGGAACATATGTTACACCCAAAATGCGATAAAAAGGGTTCGAGTATACTCACAGTCGGTGTTCAGCAAGTAAACACAACTTGGTTGGATTGAAGGGAGCGCGTCTGAGATTTTCCTGATTACAGATTGATAGCGTCAACGTCGAACAGTGCGTTTAAACGGCGGCGGAGAGCCAAGTGTCGAATGGTAATCCGATTGGATGGCAATCCGATCGGATGGCCAGTCGATCGGGTGGCAATCCGTTCGGATGGTCATCCGATCGGATGACCATTCGATTGGGTTGTCACCTCGTTTGGTAAGGATGTGTTTGTGTATGATGGTTTGACTTTTAAAGTTTTCGTTGTAGCATTTTGAAAACAGAGAAGTATCTCTACCCTTCAGGTCGATCGAACGGCGGCTCGATCGGGTGACGATCCGATTAGTAGGACACTTAGCGAGAACAAGTTCACAGCAGTTTGTCACTCGATCGGATTGCAATCCGATCGGGTGGCATTCCGTTTGGAACTAACTATGCATTGCACATGTTGAAAATTGTTTGAAGTTTAAAACGTTACATGGTCGGATGGTCGTTCGATCGGACGGCAATCCGATCGGACGACAATCCGTTCGACGTTCAAAACTTTTGAAGAGTTGAAATATGGTTCAAGTGTGGAACCAAGTGCAAGCCGATCGGACAGCTGTCCGATCGGGTGGCAATTCAATCCGGCGGCCTAAGTCGTCTTGAAATTTTTGCGGTTTTCTCGAGACAGTGTGACAACGTGCCAAACAACAGAACCCTATCAACACCCAGATGACCTGATCGGGCATGAATCACCCTAGTCTGATCAGTCCACTGTTTGAGATGGTTGCTCATGTTTAACCCGAAATCGGTAGTCTCTTTGATAGAACTCAGATCTTGAACCAATGCTTCACTAAGAACGAGTAGAAGATCAGAACAAGCTCCGCTTCTATCGGTTTTGAGTGCTTGAGTGTAAAAGAGTTGAAAGAAGGTTAGAAAACCATCTTTTAATCCTTTTATTCATGATTATGTGCAGATCTGTGTGAAAATGTTGTTTATTCTTGTGGAAATCCTTCAGATCTGAGTGGTTCTTGGTGGAATGAGGCCAACACTTGAAGTTCATAAGAACTCCATGATGACATCACCCTAGAACACCTCAAATCCATTGATTTCACGGTTAAAAGTTAAAATTTAGAAGAGAAAATGATGAAGAAGTGCGTGTAGATCATAGAAGTATAAGATTTGAGGTAGAAACTTATAAGAATCGCGAGGAATCGAGAGAAAATGGCCCCAAAGCGTGCTGGTCGAGTGAGAGCTGTCACATCACTGTTCAAGTGATGTGACAAGTGCTATTTATAGGTGGAGAGGAGTGAAGGTGAGGGAGTGCCATGGATAGGGTGGTTGTCCGATCGGGTGGCTGTCCGATCGGGTGGCCATCCGATCGACCAGTCACTCGATCGGTGGTCTCCGACGAATCGCGTTTCGATGTTCCGTTTCGATTGTTTAAGCATTGCGATAGTTTGGTCACACCTTTTCATACCCATATTCATATATTTAGTATAACTAGTCATATAGGGTCGTATAAATATCCACATTTCAAAGTTGCGATACAATAATCGGGTTTCGTTTCAAATATGCATCACTCTGCGACGCATCATGGCTATCGAGGAGGGTAGAATAGGTCCTCACTTGACGTCATTGTGAGCGTTTGTGTGTGTGATACGATGTGTTATAGCGATAAAGTATGCGTATTATGCGAAAATACTGCGAAGTAGCGATGTATTCGATATAGTTACATTATGATCCGAATCTCTGGTGCTAGGCGTAACGAGTGTAATGAGTAGTAACAACGCACGAACGTGCGGGTTGTTACAGCCTCCCCTTCTTTAGGAAATTTCGTCCCGAAATTAATCCACAAGAAAGGGTTGCGAGGATCGATGCGAGTGGGAGTAGCGATTAAAAACGTCAAAATAAGCGAGCGACCTATTGAAATTCGACGAGCGAGAGTGTTGCGATGACCAGCGATGGCAGCGAATAAGGCGATTCGTATAACAAAAGATGGCAATACACGAAAAGCGATCCAAAATATTTTTGTATTTTTAAAAAGTTGGTTAATTCGAAAAGGTTTGGCGAAAACTTATTTACGAAAACCTTCCCACTGTGCGGTGTTAAACTATCTCGATGTTCACACCAGTGCTATGAGAGGGGTTTTATCATTAAGTTACTAAAAGGTTTTTAGGTTTTAATTCGTTTTACGAAATTTTTCTCGTCACGCGGCAGTAACTTGAGTCGATCGTCACACCAACGTTACAAGATAGTCTCGTTCTGTACAAAGGTTTTGATCAAATTTTTAGAAAAAGTTTTGTAGGAAAAAGCTTTGTTTACACAAAGGTTTTAAATAACATTAAAGATTTTTAAATTTAGAGTCGGCCCCACATGGAACTTTCCCACGAAAGTTCGACAATATGGCTAAAACACTTATATATAGGAAGTACCAGCGGCGTATCCACCATGTTTTAGCCATATGGCTTCCATCCTGTGAGGCGTTGTCATGTGTGTCGACATAGTACTTGATAGATTTCGATCCCCTTAGTCTAAGCGAAAGATGGTCGGACCAAGTGTAAGAGAAGGATTGAGCAAACTGAGCGATGAAGTCGTTTACGAACTCAGTTTAGCGATACAAGCAGGTGCGATAGGCGATAAACAGTACGCGATAATCGATAGCACAACACCAACACAATGAGCGAAGGCGACGACGATAAGCGAAAAGCGATAAGCGATAATCAACGAGCGATAGTGACAATCGTTGAGCGATAGGCGACAATTGACGCGTTGTAAGTGATGGGAATATGCGATTTGATTAGATTAGACAACACGACAATTTTAACTAACATTAAGTCCCACATGGCCTTTTTTCCATGAAAGTCTGCTGATATGGCTAAAACACTTATATATAGGAAGTACCAGCGGCCTATCCACCATGTTTTATCCCTATCAGTTTCGTCTCGTGAAGCGAGGTCATGTGCGCTAACATAACACAGGTAACATAAACAACGGTAAGCGATAGCGATAGCGATAAACGTTAAGCGATACACGATGAGCGATGGAGCAATACACAAGCAATAAAGCGATACACAAGCGATTGAGCGATACCCACGATATGTGATAGCGCGATGCATGTAATAAGCGATTGAGTGAACACACTATAAGCGATTGAGATTGCGAGATAGATTCCAGCGATAATGCGATTGCGAGCTTGTTGACTTACGAAAAGTCTAGCGATTACACGCTTTGAGTGGCGATTGAGATTGTTACGCCTTGCGATGTACTGTAGTGTGTCAAAAATAGAATTAAATAGTATACTTGGTCTAATAACGTTCAACTTGTATGGCACTTTCTTCACAAGATATTGGTTGGCATGGCGAAGCACTTATATATAGGAAGTGCCAGCGGCGTATGCACCATGCTTCAACCACACGCCTCTGCCCCGTGAATTGGTGTCACACTGTGTTGACATGGTCAAGACGCTTCTATATAGGAAGTACCAGCGGCGTATCCACTACGCTTAACCATGCTTTTAACGTTATGGCATCATTGAAACTTATTACAATCCCCGTGCACTGACCAACATAATCCCGTGTGCACCCGTGATTAAGTTGTCCCTTGCACGTTTATCGCACCCCGCTTCAAGAACGCATAATAGGGGAAAACACATTATATAGTACATAGTGCTAGTATATAGTTCGTGCGCGAGTGCGAGGGAGAGCGAGAGATAAATAGAATCCACATTGCGTTGAGAAATAGCACAAGTTCAAACACATAAAAGGAATTTAACGGCGAAAATGGTAGCATTACAACAACATTGGAAGCATAACTGATGTTGCTGTGGAGGACTTCTACGGAGACTGCGATTGCTATTGGGATTCCTCAAGTCTGCGGCCCCGTGCGGCAGTGCTGGGTAAGATGACCATACCAGTTGCAATTTGCGCAAAAGCGACAGTTAGCTTCTGGCGGGTGATGATACGTACACATGAGACACAGGGAATGAGTTCCGTTGTAGTCGCGCTTCAAGTGAACTGGAATCGCTTGAAGAGGTTCTGGTTGTGACAGTTCAGTTATTGAAGAGTTTGGGCTCACGGTCTTTCGTTTGCGGCTGGATTGAGCTTCCTGAAACGGTGCGTTGTCATCGGAGGATTCGTCCGAGGACTCACCTGAAGAATCGTCGGTAGAATCATCGGAGGAATCGTCAGAAGAATCGATGACGATTGCTTGATGAGCTTGTTTGACAGGATTCTTGGAGAAGGATCCGTCAAAAACTCGTTTGTCGTTGATTTCTGCGGCTAAGCGGTAGATTTCTTCGATGGTAGCAGGTCTTGCAGCTTCAACGAAATCGCCCACACACTCAGGCAAGCCGCGAATATACTTCGTGATGGCTTTTTCTGAAGTGTTGACTTGACTTGGGCAGATTATGCAAAGCTGTTTGAACCTTGCGGTGTAGCCAGTATCGTCACCTTCGACTTGCTTGATTTTCCAAAATTCGTCTTCGAGTTTCTAGACTTCGTGGGGAGGACAGTGCTCTATCTTCATGAGCTCTTTTAACTCATCCCAAGAGAGAGTGTAAGCTGCGGAGATCCCACGTTTGTTACGTTCGGCTGTCCACCAGTCGAGTGCTCGCGATTGAAATACTCCGGTAGCGCAAGTAGTGCGAAAACCATCAGGACACCCACTCTGACGAAGGGTGACTTCGATAGAATCGAACCATTGGAGTAGCTGGGACACACCTTCTTCACCTGTGAACTCCATCGGGCCACAGGCTTTGAAGTGTTTGTAGAGGAAAGCAGATTGCGGCGCTTCCGTCTTAATGTCTTCCGAGGTTCGAGAGTGGCTGAGAGAGTGCACTTGAGCGACAATTTGAGGAATGACCTTGGCCACTTCCTTGGCCAAAAGCAAGGCAATCCTCTTCTCGGCGCTTTCTTTGGCTCTTCTCCTAGCTGTTCGTCTCGAGGTAGAGTTGTTGGAAGACATCTAGACAGAGAGAGAGATTTGGAGTGAGATTCGATCATAACGATTTTGATTTTTTGCGATGCGATTGAGCGCGTTCAAAACTTGTTGTAGATAATATAGTAGACATCACATAGGAGCCACATAGGAGACACGAGATTTCCTAAGTTCTCACACAATTGATTCGTTTTATACATATAGTTAGTTGTAGTTTATACTTAGACACATACATATCGGTGTAGAATGCGCGAGGACGCGATGGAGAGGGAGGGAGCGAGAGCGAAAGCGAGTAGTTAGACATTAGTTTTGTTGCGAACATTCGGTTTTTGTTTTAGATTGCGATGGCTGTGCGAGTTGTACGTTTATTAAGCAGGGAGCGAAAACCAATAAATCGAGAAATCGATAAAGCGTAAAGTTTTAAATCATTGCCACGTAATCGTAATAAGTTCGGTAAAGCGTAAAATCGGCGAGTCGTAAGCTAGAAAGGTAGATAGAGTGCCTCGGGTGTTTAGGCGTCGACTGCCCAAGGTAACCCAACCAAACCCAAAAAGTTCGTGCACGCGCATTGCCCTAGAAGACTATGCTTCCACTGGGATGCAGCTCATCGCATTCGTCCTTCTAGTCATCGCGTGGCTCGAGTCATTGATATGGTCAAGTCCTTGGTGAGAGCTTTTGAAAACCGTTTTTATAGAGAGTTGAACGGTTTATTAAGATATGGGTTTCACCCCTGACTTAATTACTTCGCTCCTAACTGTGGTTGTGCTCTTCGAATAAATTCGAGAGTTTCCACTTAGAATTCGAAATGGAGACTTTCGCCGAGATGTGGATGCCACTCCTAGCTCGACGGAAAGTTCTCGTGCTAGAAAATGCGCTGAGTGAGCGATCTTGTCGAGAGTTCTTGGTTTTCACGCCTGATCTCGACTGAACCACTCGGTCATGTTATGCGAGTATTTTCGCAAGCATGTGTATTGTGTTGGCCTTAGGAATGGCTAAGTAACATTCCAGCCTTAGGAAAGGCTCTTCGTGTGAAGTTGTAGTATGCGGTGTTCACACGAAATCATAGTTTTTAACGGATTCGAACGAGAGTATCAAGTAGGCCTGTACGATTCCTACAAGGTTCGTACGAGTCAGCCCGTTGGTACTTAGACTATAGACTAGGTCATTTCTAAGGCAACAAACCCGGACTAGGCTGTGTCTTTCCTATTTCCCTATAGTTATGGCTCTGATACCAATCTGTCACACCCTAACCGATGGCGGAATCATCGGGGCGCGGCACTAGGCGAATCAGATAGCTCAAGAGAATCCATAACAACTATATTGCGACATTATTTAATGCGTTCATTATCCCATACTAATAAACAATTACAATCACATAAGCTGTCACGAATTTCATGTTCTCTCAAACAATACAAATCCGACAACCTAGATTTTAGGTGTGTTTCTAGACTTCCTAGCTTGATTTGATGTAGATTGCGACTAAACCTGCAACATACGTTAAAATAACGTCAATACAAAAGTATTGGCGAGTATACAAGTTTTGATAGTAAAGCGTAAATATAAAAAGTGTTGCGAATTACCAAATACATAAACGAGATACCTTAACACACATGCATATAAGACAGATACTACCAGCTAAGTCACTCGAGCTGCGATTGTGATTGCTATTCATCCTAACTAGACCCCGTCGGGTGTTATAGTACTATACTAGTTAAGGCGGGACCTCGCGAGTATAAGTCCTAACACATATGAAACTAGCATCGCGTGTAAATATGCATAATAGTTATTCGCAAGTGATAAACAGTTGATAAATAGTTTGAATAATAATTCATTTTGATAACCTTGTTTGATAGGAACGTATGTTACACCCAAAATGCGATAAAAAGGGTTCGAGTATACTCACAATCGGTGTTCAGCAAGTAAACATAACTTGGTTGGATTGAAGGGAGCGCGTCTGAGATTTTCCTGATTACAGATTGATAGCGTCAGCGTCGAACAGTGTGTTTAAACGGTGGCGGAGAGCCAAGTGTCGAATGGCAATCCGATCGGATGGCCACTCGATCAGGTGGCAATCCGTTCGGATGGTCATCCGGTCGGATGGCCATTCGATTGGGTTGTCACCTCGTTTGACAAGGATGTGTTTGTGTATGATGATTTGACGTTTGAAGTTTTCGTTGTAGCATTTTGAAAACATAGAAGTATCTCTACCCTACAGGTCGGTCGATCGAATGGCGACTCGATCGGGTGACGATCCTATTAGTAGGACACTTAGCGAGAACAAGTTCACAGCAGTTTGTCACTCGATCGGATTGCAATCCGATCGGGTGGCATTCCGTTTGGAGCTGACTATGCATTGCATATGTTGAAAATTGTTTGAAGTTTAAAACATTACATGGTCGGACGGTCGTTCGATCGGACGGCAATCCGATCGGACGGCAATCCATTCGACGTTCAAAACTTTTGAAGTGTTGAAATATGGTTTAAGTGTGGAACCAGGTGCAAGCCGATCGGACGGCTGTCCGATCGGGTAGCAATCCGATCGGGTGGCAATCCGATCCGGCGGCCTAAGTCGTCTTGACTCTTGTTTTTGAAAGTTTTGCGGTTTTCTCGAGACAGTGTGACAACGTGCCAAACAACAGAACCTTATCAACACCCAGGTGACCCGATCGGGCAGGAATCACCCTAGTCCGATCAATCCACTGTTTGAGATGGTTGCTCATGTTTAACCCGAAATCGGTAGTCTCTTTTGAACCAATGCTTCACTAAGAACGAGTAGAAGATCAGAACAAGCTCCGCTTCTATCGGTTTTGAGTGCTAGAGTGTAAAAGAGTTGAAAGAAGGTTAGAAAACCATCTTTCAATCCTTTTATTCATGATTATGTGCAGATATGTGTGAAAATGTTGTTTATTCTTGTGAAAATCCTTCAGATCTGAGTGGTTCTTGGTGGAATGAGGCCGACACTTGAAGTACATAAGAACTCCATGATGACATCACCCTAAAACACCTCAAATCTATTGATTTCACGGTTAAAAGTTAAGATTTAGAAGAGAAAATGATGAAGAAGTGCATGTAGATCATAAAAGTACAAGATTTGAGGTAGAAACTTACAAGAATCGCGAGGAATCGGGAGAAAATGGCCCCAAAGCGTGCTGGTCGAGTGAGAGCTATCACATCACTGTTCAAGTGATGTGACAAGTGCTATTTATAGGTGGAGAGGAGTGAAGGTGAGGGAGTGCCATGGATAGGGTGGCTGTCCGATCGGGTGGCTATCCGATCGGGTGGCAATCCAATTGGGTGGCAATCCGATCGGGTGGCCATCCGATCGACCAGTCACTCGATCCGTGGTCTCCGGCGAATCGCGTTTCGATTTTCCGTTTCGATCCTTAAGCGTTGCGATAGTTTGGTCACACCTTTTCATACCCATATTCATATATTTAGTATAATTAGTCACATTGGGTCGTATAAATATCCACATTTCAAAGTTGCGATACAATAATCGGGTTTCGTTTCAAATATATGTTACTCTGCGACGCATCACGCCTATCGAGGATGGTAGAATACATCCTCACTCGACGTCATCCTGAGCGTTTGTGTGTGTGATGCGATGTGTTATAGCGATAAAGTATGCGTATTATGCGAAAATATTGCGAAGTAGCGATGTATTCGATATAGTTACATTATGATCCGAATCTCTAGTGCTAGGCGTAATGAGTGTAACGAGTAGTAACAACGCATGAACGTGCGGGTTGTTACATATTCTAATCCTATAAATAAGATATAATTATCTGGCTCCACATTCAAATCTCTCTCGCTCATATCTACATATGAATTTGGCTCCACATTCAAATTTCAATTTATCTCTCTCCTTTATATTTGCGATCATATCTCTCTTACTCAAATGGATAGCTCTCATGATTGAGCCGGTTAATCTTCATATATAGTTCTTTGTTCCAATATCATTGTTCCAACATCGTTGTTTCATGGAAGCTCTGTTTCACACACTCACCTTTGACCTCGGCTTTGCATATTCAGTCTGTTCATCTGCGATTACAGCTTTTTGTACTTCACGAAATTTTTCCAACATCATTGTTGCAACATCGTTGAGGGTATGTTTTTTTTTCTCTGTTTTTGAATCTTAAAATTTGAACTGATCTGTTCTAATTCTCTGTTTATATTTCAGCCTAATCGGAGTTGTTTAAAATTCAAACAATCAGTTGCGGGTTATTTTAGGTTTGTGGATTCTTTTAAACTGTTGATATATGTTGATAATATTTATTTTAAGGTGTTGATATATTTCAGCTTTTTTTTTCTGAGCGAGCAGTGGGGAGTTCTTCTGCACAGTTTTTGAAGTCTGAAGTGCAGAAAGTGGAGTACTTCTTTATGATAAATGAAGAAGTTAATGGCAATTATGAGAACCTGTTTTTTTTTATTTTGTTTTTGTTCTTTCGGTTTATTGATATTTAACTTTTTACTACGATTATTATATCATTCTTTTACATGAGACTTGAAGAAATATACAAGTTAAATAACATATATGAATTTGGCTCCACATTCAAGAGTTAAAAATGTCATCATACCCTTTTGTAGGTTCTTATGATTTAAAGTATCGGTTTATCAAGCAAGTTGAGGATCAAGTATATGAGGATAGGGCTACTGTTCAAGAGCTGAAGAGCTGAAGAGGTGTTTTGGTGATGTCTTTCTGCACTTCGGAATTCAAAAACAGTGCAGAAGCTTTTCATCACGTTTTACTACCATTATATCCTTCTTTTACATCAGAGTTGAAGAAATATACAAGTTAAAAACGTCATCATATCCTTCTGTAGGTTCTTATGATTTAAAGTATCGCTTTATCAAGCAAGTTGAGGATCAAGTATATGAGGATAGGGCTACTGTTCAAGAGCTGAAGATTATTAAATTTCGTTGTTCAGTTCTCAATGTAATTGTTGATCTATCGTCATATGTGATATGTAAATTTTAATTCTATTAATCTTTGTAGAGCATTTTATTTTTACTGATTTGAGCATCAACAGTTGTTAGTGTTGATACCTGCTATTGTAAATGTTGAGTTGCTATTGTTACCAACATCTGTTATTCCCAACAGCAGTTTCGAAAGAATATTCAACCATTAACACAATAGAAGTTCTGAACATTCTTAAAAAATAGACAAAAATCTTTAAAAGTCTGTTGAAAACAGCTGTTTTTAAAACATCTGTTTGGCAAAAGATTTATCCACTGTTTAAAGGTATTGTCTGTTCTCATAATTCCTGTTTATTGTAACGACTGTTGAGTTGCTACTGTTGCCAACATCTGTTATTCCCAACAGCGGTTTCCAATGGATTGTCAACCATTAACCCAATAGAAGTTCTGAACATTCTTAAAAAATAGGTATTTTGAAAAAAATTGACAAAAATCTTTAAAAGTCTGTTGAAAACAGCTGTTTTTAAAACATCTGTTTGGCAAAAGATTTGTCCACTGTTTAAAGGTATTGTCTGTTCTCATAATTCCTGTTTTTTGTAACGACTGTTGAGTTGCTACTGTTGCCAACATCTGTTATTCTCAACAGCGGTTTCCAAAGGATTGTCAACCATTAACCCAATAAAAGTTCTGAACATTCCTAAAAAATAGGTATTTTGAAAAAATTTGACAAAAATCTTTAAAAGTCTGTTGAAAAAAGCTGTTTTTAAAACATTTGTTTGGCAAAAGATTCATCCACTGTTTAAAGGTATTGTCTGTTCTGATAATTCCTGTTTTTTGTAACGACTGTTGAGTTGCTACTGTTGCGAACATCTGTTATTCCCAACAGCAGTTTCCAAAGAATTATCAATGATTAACACAATAGAAGTTCTGAACATCTGTTATTGCTCAACGTCTTTAAATGAAGAGGTT